>JAECUM010005106.1:0-54476 GCA_016617855.1 Megalonaias nervosa | reverse complement strand
GTGGTGTATTGTGTCATCGGTGCTGCCATTGCCAATTTGAGTTTGCAACAAGGAGACAAACAATTGTGGACCATTTTACTTAGCAGTTGCATTGGTTACCTTCTTCCCAATCCGTCTCTGAAATATTCCTCTAACGGAAACAACAACGGGAGTCTTACGTCCAATGTTAGTCCCCCATCCAACAGTCACCCTAACCATCCTTTTTCAGACACTCCTCTGACTTCCAGTGACTCCTCAGACACTAGAACTGTGGAATTACGAAGAACCAATTTTACTTAACGTTACCCAGTGACAGTTCCATGGAGGTGTTTCCCAATAATACCTTATGCTGTTACACTGCCAAATTACCTCAGGCCATCCAATTGGATCACGAAGCCCATTGGGAGGTGGCTTTAGTGGAAATGATTCACCCTACACAAATCCTAAATATCCTTCCTAATCTAAACACTTTTCATGACGAGCAAGTGCAACAAGCCTTGGATGAACGTAGCAGTGTAGCTGACTCTATGAAATCACAAGACCCCAAAACTAAACGAACCACTTATCGGTTGAAAATTCCCTCATGCTATTATTGTAGTGGTTAACATTTGGTGAACACTATTGCTGACAGGTTCAATAACGTGTTTGGTAAAGTCTTGAAGAAAACCAGAAAAGATCTCACGATCGATTACCACAAAATAGCTCGTCGCATACTCATCAAAGTTTCAGAGGACAAAGTATTGGCCATTACATTTTGCCCTGAATTGTATGACATTTTGGGTGGAGACACTAAGCTGATCAAGATTGCAAACTAAATACCAGCCGTGACCGGTAACTCGGATTTTGCGAAATATTTTAGATTCCGGGTAGAAATGTGTGGATAGTATAGTGTTTTTTTCTCTTTCCGTTTGTGTGGATAGTATAATGTGTGTGCGTTTTATGCATTCGCGTTCGTTGTGTGGATAGTAAAGTGTGTTTTATGCATTCACGTTCGTTGTGTGGATAGTATAGTGTGTTTTATGCATTCGCGTTCGTTGTGTGGATAGAAAATATGGCATGTTTTATGCATTCTCGTACATTTGTGTGGATAGGAAAGTGTGTTTTATGCATTCACGTTCGTTGTGTGGATAATATAGTGTGTTTTATGCATTCGCGTCCGTTGTGTGGATAGAAAATATGGTATGTTTTACGCATTCTCGTACGTTTGTGTGAATAGTAAAGTGTGTTTTATTCTTTCCTGTTCGTTGTTTGGATAGTATAGTGTGTTTTATGCATTCTCGTACGTTGGTGTGGATAGTAAAATTGTGTGTGTTTTATGCTTTCTCATTCGTTTGTGTGGATAGTAAATATGGTATGTTTTATGCATTCTCGTACGTTGGTGTGGATAGTAAATATGGTGTTTGTTTTATGCTTTCTCATTCGTTTGTGAGGATAGTAAGTATGGTATGTTTTATGCATTCTCGTACGTTGGTGTGGATAGTATATAATATGTGAAGTGAGTGTAAGGGATGTTTTCGTTCACGTCCGTGCTCGACGTATATAATGCAGAACGCTCGTCAGTGTGGCTACCCGCGGATTCCCGCTTCGACTGCTGAAGAGGAAAGACGTGTTTCTTGTTGCTCCCACACACACGTGGCATGCCGCATGTCAGACCCAAAAGATAGGAAGAGGACTTCAGGAAAGATCAAAGAGTGTATAACAACGATAAATTGGATACATACACTGGATTTATAATCAGTTATTCCTATAATTGAGATTCATGGAAACAGGGAATCAACATAATGGACATAACCGAACGGACTGTATATTTTTTATTCTTTGCACAGGGTAAGGAATATTTTAACATATAAATCTTTATAAATCTTTATTATTTAATTATTTATTCATTTAAACACCTACTTCTTAACGTCATAACCTTTCTAATTCAATATAGTTTATATGATATTACATTTAGTAGGTATTGACATTGTCGTCTGTTATAGACGGTAGAGCTATGGACATATCTTTCGATGTAGTTGACTGCCCTTAAACAGAGTTACTAACTGCGGGAAATATAAACTGCTGTTTTTCTTTGGAGTAAGTGTATTAATATTTATGGCTTGAAGAGGGTAGAAAGTTCTAAGTTAAACGTGCCAATAATCATAACAATAACAATAATACTATAATTATGAATAAAATATAACATTTATTATAAGGATACATCTTGTACAATCTGTTAAGATGATGCTATGAAATATATTTAGGATGACAAATTAAATTTATGATATGCCAATCTCTATTTCTAGTAAACTTCTAGGCGCGCGTTCCTTGTTGACACTGTCGTCTGCTTAATCATAACAATAACAATAATATTGGCACCAAAAGTTCTAATTAAACACGTTAGTTTTAAAGGAGCAAATTAATATACACTGTTAACATGAATGTAAGAAGATGTTAGGATGATAAATTAAAGTTGGGAACTGGCAATATCTTTATTTTTTGTAAATTTCTAGGAGCGCGTCCCTTGTTGTAACTGTCGTCTGCTTAATCATAACAGTAATAATTTCACTCAAGTAATACATAAAAATGCTAGTTTCAAGGAATTAGATTAATATACAATGTTTACATGATTGTAAGAAATATGTCTCACATGAATACTAAATTTGGGTTACTTAAATACTTTAATTTAAGAATAAATTGATTACTGTTATCTCCTAGTGTTAAAATTCATAAGTGATGCCGCGTCACTTATAGAACCGTGTTACAGATCAGAGCCACTGGATTAGTATAAGAAGTTTTGTGTGGACGACGTGGATTGGTTGAAATTTAGGCGCGCTTTCCCTGTACTTACAATCCAACATAACGGATTGAAATAAAAGGATTGAAATATAAACAAAATGACAACCAATCAAAACGAACCTGACTACATAGCAGTCTAGCATACGCTAAGCTCATAACCTTGAAAGTATTTCACACCACTATATTTAAAGAATTAAATTAATATATAGTATTAAGAAAATAGTAAGAAATATGCTTAGGAAGATGAAATACAATTCAGGATGTGCCATTATCTTTATTTTTGATAAATTCTAGGCGCGTGTTTCTTGTTGACTCTGTCGTCTGCTAAATCATAACAATAACAATATTAACCACACTCAATTTCTAAATAAATATGCTAGTTTTAAGTATTAAAACTATTATATAATGTTGAGACGAGTGTAGGAATTATCTTCTACATGATTAATAAACTTCGGACTGTTACACACTTTATTTCAGAATAAAATTCATTATTGTTATCTCATAGTGTCAATAATCCATAAGTGATGCCGCGTCGCTTATAGCAGCGTGTTACAGTTCGGAGACCCTAGATTAGTATAGGAAGTTTTGTGAGGGCGACGACGATTGGTTGAAATTGAGGCGCGCTTCTCCTTTAGTTGCAATTTAACACAATGGATAGAGGCCAAAGGATTGAAACATAAACAAAATGACAACCAATCAAAATGAACCTGCTCACATAGTAATTTTACCCACGCTAAGTTTATAACATTAAAATCATACTCCACTATACATAATGAAAAATATTTCATTATATTAATTTATTATTAAAAAAAAAAAAAAATTACTTTCATTAATTAAAGCTACTTCCTCTTATTTAACTTAATTAAATTGAACTGATCTAATTTAATCTAATTTAATTATCAAGATTAATTGAAATTAATTTAACCTATAATCTAGTTATTTAATTTCTTGCATTAATTGATTTAAAAAAAAAAAAATATAATTACTTTCATTAATTAAAGCTACTTCCTCTTATTTAACTTAACTTAATTACATTGAACTGATCTAATTTAATCTAATTTAATTATCAAGATTAATTGAAATTAATTTAACCTATAATCTAGTTATTAATTTCTTGCATTAATTGATTTTAATAATTAAAAAAAAAAAAAAAAAAACGACAGAAAGACATGACCAACAGACTTCTTCAACAAAAGGAAACACATTACCAGGAAATAAAGACACCTTCCTTCAGGAAGAGGAGAACAGAAGAAGATCATAAAGAAGACTCAATACAGAAGAAAACTCAAACAGCCATGAACAGAAGAGGAAAGAGAACAGAAGAAGATAATAAAGAAGACTCAATACAGAAGAAAACTCAAACGGCCATGAACAGAAAAGGGAGACTGAAGATAAACAGGAAAGTTTAAGAATAACTTTCCAACTGTCACCAGAGAAAAGATGAAACCATCAAATATGCCAAACAAATTTTTAATTTGCCAATAAAGAAAAGATATAACTATTCAATCAAATTTGCCAGACAAGCAAATAAGGTGCAGTCTAGGAAGCTCTACCTGCTGCCCCACAACTTTCAAATTTGCCGACAAGCATCAAAGCAAGGGGTAGTCCAGGAAGCTCTACCTGCTGCCCCACAAACCCCTCACCCCCTTTTTTTTGGGGGGGGGGGGGGCAAGCATCAAAGCACGGGACAGTTCAGGAAGCTCTACCTGCTGCCCCATAACTCTCAAATTTGCCGACAAGCATCAAAGCAAGGGGCAGACCAGGATGCTCTACCTGCTGCCCCACAAACCCCCTCCCCTCTACCGACAAGCATCAAAGCAAGGGGCAGTCCAGGAAGCTCTACCTGCTGCCCTACAAACCCCCTCCCCTCACACACACAAGCACCTACGCTGGGAACATCAAACAGGTGCTAGGAAAATATACTAGCAATACCTGGGTGGAATCCTGAACTTGGCAAGCCAGTGCTGAGCTAAGATTTTCTACCATGACCCTGGCATATGGGTGCTGATCGAAATATGGTAAGGGACAGTCCAGGACACACCCCACCTGCTGTCCCAAAACTCCGGACAAGCATCAAAACCCTCTTTAGGACAGAGAGGGAATAACCAAGGTCTTCATTTTACATTAGAAGATCAAAAACAACCTATCATGATCCTTTGGCCGTGCGCTCAAAACAATACAACTATAATTACTAAGCGTTGCTAATGTTACATAGGATGGCATACATCCAGCAGATTGGTACATTTTACATTTTCAAAGTACGCTCAGTACACAAAATTCTAACTTGATATTTATTCAAAATTCATAACTCCCAACTATTAGATCAATTGCATAGGTGGCTCACACACTTCTGGTATAGGGATATCCATAGTCACAACTGGATTGAATTTGATTAAACTTATTTAGGGGTATCAAGGCTTTTTTGGGTGACTTGGGGGCCTTCGGAGAGGACCATCAACATCAAGGAAGCAAGCTGAGACATGGACTGGAACTGGCTCTGGAGTCTTCGCCTGGGGGCTGTTGGCTGCTCTTTTTCTGGTGGCTTTCTTTTTTGGTTTGGTCCGTACGGGACTTGAATCACCGCCCTCTGGGAGTGGGGGGTGGGGTTTGGTTGTTGCCTGTCTTGGGGTTTCTTGTGGTAGGGGTCTGGTATACGGGTGGGGATGTGTGGGCTGTTTCTGGGGTGGTTGTGGTGCGGCGGGACTGGGGCCTGGGCGGGGGATTTGGTTGCTGGGTCTGTCAGTTGGGGGTGATGGAGTGCGTCCGGACGGGTACTAAAAGGTCAAAAGGCCCAGACCGGGGCCAAGTGCCCTCTTAAAGGGACAGCGGTTCAGTCTAGGATCGCAAGCAGTCGCAGAAGCCATCGAGCAATACGCGACTATAATCCGTTTACTGGTTACTGGTGGCTACCCGCATTGACTAATAAACACCTTCATGAAAAAATTAATTTCTTCAATGAATTAAGACACAGTAATTTTTGGATGATGGATGCAGCCTACGTGGTGGAAAGGATTGAAAAAGAATGGAGTTATCCAGGCAGCCAAGACTTTGTGACCAGTCAAGTCACTAGCCTGAAAGTAGCCAGGGATCAGGTGACCGGAATAATAGAAGAGGAGGTGGAAAACAAATAAGAGGATTCATCAAGCCTAAATATGTAAGAGTGGGGACATTGAAGGAAGCTCTTGATCTTGTCATCCAAGTGAGGAGATACATTTAATTGGTCAGAGTGGTCTTTTGTCCAGTGGGGTTTACAACAATTAATAAAAGCAGAAGACAAGATGAAAAAAGTAATGAAAGAAGAGGTAAAGAAAATCAAAGACACCTGGACAAAAGAGAGAAAGGAGAAGGAAAACCAAAAAAAGAAATACGACTTTGAAACACTGAACATAAATTGGATGAAAATACAAAACTTTTTAGAGACATGGGACATCCAGACTGGATTCCAGACGAAGAAAAGAAAAAGACGAAGAAAGGAATCATTGGAAAATTAAGAAGCTGGTGGAAGAACTGGAGACAACAGAAGCAAAAACCAAAGGCCCTTTTCAGGGCCACTCCACTGCCTCGAAAAGATTTATTCTTTCTTGCCTAAAAAAATTTAAAACATACTATACTATCCACTGACACGAACGCGAATGCATCACACTTTGTATAGAAATGAAACAGGTGGCATGACGTCACGGTACTTGCTACATTGTTGCAAGTGTCCAGTACCGTGACGTCATATTGACCCATGGTGTGCTAGTCGCTATACAAAATTCCCATTGTCCGTAGACGTACCCAGGGTGATATTTTGTCCGTAGAAATCGTGTCCGTAGACGTGCCCGGCGGGGGAGGGGGGAGGGCTGTAATGTATTTTCCCATTGTCCGTAGGGTGCCCGCCCCCCCCCCCCTTCACTAGTTACTGTTCTTGCAATCGGACCACATCGTAACTTTCTTCTTGTTGATGTTGTTCCTGGGAGAGAAATTGAAAATTATCGAAACAACTTTTCATCAGGTGGCACTCTATTGTATCGTATTTGCATATAGGGTTAGATTTTTAAAGTAAAAAAAAAAAAAATGTCCCCGGTTTTCCTCACTGGTTATACTGGCCATTTAGAAAAGATCATATCTTAGGTATTATTCAAAGAACTTTTAATTCCCTTTATTGTGGTATATGATTGATGTGTGTTATAGGGGTTATATTTTATATAGCTTGGCCTTACTTCAGATATGCATCTTTAAAAAACTGCTAGCTCCGCTAGGTTATTTTCACTTCCTGGACTTCAAAGGTAACTTGTAAAACAAAATAGAGCCGATAATGTTTTGTACATTTTATATATTTGGTAATTCATTCATTGCACTTACAGAAGCTGGTACTGAGCAGTCTGGCAGAATTCATTTTCCACATTTTCTATTAACTGCTTAAGATCGTGTACTTTAGATTAATTGATGTTGAATGTTTGAGCACAAGAAAGCGGTCATTTTAGTTAGCGGTGGGCTTATATCAGTGGGTCTCAAACCACAGGACTCGGACGTTTTATCAATAATGTACGATGAAATCTCAGCCAACACGAAATCACCTTATCGGTACTATAAATTAGCACGTGTTAATTTATAGTACTGATAAGGTGATTTTGTGTTGTCAGAGATTTTGTCGTACTTCATTGCTAAAACCACAGGTGCTCAACGCGAGCTTGATGTTGAGAAAAAACAATAATCTGAAGGAAAAATATCATGCAGAGTGACATAAATACCTCAGATTACCCCCATGACCCGTTCTGACATTGGACCGTCTCTATCATACTATAAAAGAGACAAGGTCAGTAACTTCCTAATACTTCGTTCCACCCATCACCTTCTGCTATTTCCGTCTTTAAAGGCATATGACCATATTCTATGGCTTGGTTTACTCCTGAGATATTTTTCTATTCATCAAGCCATCATTGACTTATCTGCATTGCACCAAACTGAAGTTACGGGTTCCGAAACGTCCGAATTTCTCGAATTTTGCTCTTGGGCCATCGAAAATGCCTTCAGAGTGGTTTGAGTTTGAGACCCTGGCTTAGATCATGTACAATTTCAACAAGTACAGTATCCAAAGATGTAACATAAAGGCATACCAACGTTCTAGGCTATTGTGAATATTGTAAATGTAAATAACTTCGTTACACTCACCACTCCGTTAGACCAATAAGTAGATATTCGTTTGGTTTTTTTTTTGGGGGGGGTTTTTTTTCTTTTTTTTATATTGCTGTCATACTTCCTGGGTTATAGTCATAATTGGATGTAGTAAACCTGGCCGCTCGCTTTTGGGTTTTTCCATTTTCGTCTTCCAAAATCCAGGAAATGGGGTTCCAAATTGTGCAAGCATAATCTAAAATTGGTCAAATTAAACCCTCATAAGCTAATTCTTATGCATTTTGTAGGCAAGATAACAAATTATGTCTTTTAAGGCCAAATTATGTTTTGGTCTGGTGCATTTTGGATCACTAGGCCTAGTCACTTGCATCCACATAATATTTTATTTGATTTTGTGTTTTAAAGTAGTTCCATCCAATAAATATGACATACTGATTATATGACATTTCTTTCTTGTCATTTGCATGATGAGGAATTTTGGGCGGTTGAAATTCCATGACCGATTTTGTGCCAGTTTTTATAGTTTATTAATGTCATTTTATAATATCTTAGTATCCTGGTCAGTTTTGGATTAATTTGTGGGACATGCAACCTTTACATTAGAAATGGTGTCATATTGACTTCTCTGATGTTCGATTCACAGTGATTTATTCTGGATTGCTTTGGAACTACCTTCCTTACAGTCATCCTACCATGGCAGATGGATGATTAGCATTTGTTCTTTTAGGCATGGTATGATTTGTAAAAATATCTTGAATAGCATAACAAAACTTCATAAGTATTTATATTGCACCACCATCTACCTAGAGAATTTGTTGCCAACCTTGCCTTTGATATATCTATATGGAATACCTTTTTCCTTCTCAGACATTCTGACATTTCTTACTTCAGTGATTCCGTTTATAAGGTCTGTAATTTGAGCATCCAGATTTTGTTTTTTGATGGCACCATATTCTTGGAAATATAAAAAAAGATTCCATCCAGTGTTGAGTTTTGGCCGCCAAATCAATAACGATATAGTTTAGCCTACTCCTTAACAATTAATGGAGTCAGTGCTAAAAGCTTCTTTAAAGTCTAATACAAAATACTTGGTCACCTTTATCTAAATTATAGTAACCAATTTTTTTATGATATACAAAAGGCATAAATTTACTTTTGTTTTCTATCTGCCTTTAGTGGCTTTCATAGTACATTTGAAGAGCAACAGTCAATATCAAAGTACATAACTCAGTCTTTAAGTGTGTGGACATTTTTGGCACAAGGCCTAAGAGACAAACCATTTCATTTTTTATGGGTGGGAGAGGTAAGGGTGGAGCGGAGGAGCATAAATAAATACCCCAAACAATTCTGGCTCTCAAAAACCTTGAAAAAAATGTTCTTGTTAATTTAATGTAAACAAGAATCATTTATTATATTAGTTTTAAAAACTGTCTTCAAGTAGAAGAAAACAAATATTCATGTTCAAAAGAAAATTCCAGCCAGCCACCCACCTCCATCTGAATGCTTGATTCCTTACAGGGATCTCTTCTTGCTTTGTTATTCCCTTCAAACCTCAGTATCTGTCATAAGTTAACCAGGTGACTATTCTTAAGTTAACTTGGATGTTTGATTTTAATTTTAAAGTATAAAAATGAGTAAATTAACTAAATGTTTTAGTTAAAATTTGTTGCAATATATTTCTTTGATTATTCTGAGATTGGGTTAGAAACAAAATCTATTGCCCAGAAGCCAAATGTTCCAGTGTGAATGTCCAATGAAGCACCTTAAATTAAATTTAAGAAAAAGGATCATGTTTAAAATTACCTAGAGCTCAGTGCAATCATTTGGTTTGGGATGTTGTAGAACTACATTTTTGCCTTTTCACTAAAGATTATAAATTGTTTTAATGAAATCTTGTTAATTATCAAAGGATCATGTTTCCTCAATCAATGGTTTCACTGTAACCCAAGGCAGGGATACAATCACATATAATAAAATCAAACGAGCTCAGTTCAGAAAAGGAATGAACATTATAAAAAAATCATTTTTATCATAAATTAATTGCCAACTTTATAGATCAAAGCATGATACAAATCTTGACAGATGGGAAGCTCATATAGTGGTATGGTTTTGCATGGGTTTGTTTATCTGGTTTAATAAAAAAAAGGATGGTGTACTATTTTTATACCAACTACATAAATTGTACATTTTTAATTCCTAGCCTTAAAAAAATTGCACAATGTATGACTGGTGTTTTACAACAAGTGTTATTATTAGTACTGCTGAGAAAATGTATTACACAATATTTTATTAAGCTATCCCTGGGTAACTGTTTATAAAATCCAGAATGACTAAAAGTCTGTAATGTAAGTAAACATATTTGAAACTTGAATAATAGACAACTTATTCCTAAATTTATTAACAAATTCATTCTGACCATCTAACTGGCTGAAAATAATGAATGATGAATGGACTGGGTATATTTTATCAAAGCCTTTTTCACTTGCTTTATTTGCTTCTATCAAGATTGTTTTATAATTATCACCTGTTTCACCAATACTGCTTGCTATTTGTGTAGCAGTAGTGTCCACCATGTTAAAAGTAGAATAGATTGGAAAGGAATGCATTTTTCCATGCAGGAAGTCTGGTTGTCAGCAATTAGATATAAAGATACTCTCTTGAAATTAAATGTCCAATACCTACTAATTGGACCATATTGGATAATATTTTATTTCATGCAAAAAAATGTAATGTCCAAAAGAGTGGCAATGATGGTCAGATTATTAAGAATAATTAGTATTGAGGGTTGTAGATGCAAAATACAGATGACGAAGTCTGTGCATGTAAAGTACAATGAAAATTACGTAAATGGCCATGTTGCAAGACCAAGTACATTCTATGAAGAGAAAATGATGTCATGCATAGTTGATTATAGTTAATAGGGTCGCTTATTGGTCAGTAAGACTTTCAAAACATGTATGCTTTAATGACTTATGTATATGTAATTTAGTTACTTGTATGTTAATTTCAAATTTTTTATTTTATTTTATTTCATTCCGTTATTGTAATGATAACTTTATTCACTGGATTTGACTTTTTTTTCCGGAAAATTCAGTTTTCTGTTTTGACCTGATAAACATGCAGTTTGTTGCTAAATTATATTTTTAGCTGACCTAGTTCCTGACCTTGATTCAGAATTTGTAAACACAGAGTGAAAATCATTTGTCGTAATCAAAGTCATTCTTGGCTTGCGTCAGCTCTGTTGTAAACAGTGTTTTTTTATTTTTTTTTATTATTGACTCTTATTGTAAGATTCGTTCAGTACACTTGAACCTATAAATAGTCTATGTGATAATTGACATATTATTTTACTGCGTTGTTTGGTCTAAGTGATCACATGACCCATCACAGGGTCTAAACTGCATTTTAGTTAAGGGTTAAAACAGATATTTTGTAGTAGATTTAGTCACTCGTTAATTTACACCTTCAGAGCTCAATGTGTTTTTAATGTTGATGCCAGTTTGATTTAAATTTTTTTTATTTTTTGGATTTAATAATTTATATTCCCTGGAAAATACCAGTGCTCATAAAAATTCTAGGATAAAGACATTTATCGGAAATTCTTCAGAATTCTAAAGCCGGCATATTATTCTTGATTCATAAAATTCAACAAGGAACTGTTGACACATCAACACAAAACAGGATATAGAAGATGCCATCGCCTTCCATCTTGGAACTTCATTGGGATTTGAACTTTGATTCAATTAGAACATTTTAGTGATATGACTTATATTTTGAAATTTAATTTTTGGATTAGATTCACAAACCGTAAACTCTTTTTCATATTTTTACCTTGTTTCTAGGGAAATAAATTATTTTGTTAAATTTTACAAAGCTTGTTGGCTTCACTTTTTTCTTTGTTACTTTGTATGAGCCTAGACACATAACACTATAAATTCATATGATTTTTATTTTTATGTTATTATTTTTTAATCATGTTATGATGTTAATGAATATGTCATTTATTTAAATTACAGATTTGGGAAAATCAAATTTAGTCATTTTATGCCATTTTCATTAGGCCTAGAATCCATGTAGCAAGAATGACTTAGTAGAATGAGAAATTTATTAGTCCTGCTGAATTGTCACTAGTCCTTCTCATGAAACAATGTTAGCTGTATACATGTACATGTATCTGGATTAAAGGTAACTTATAAATCTGCTATTTTTCAACTATGAATTTTTCACTTGCTCATTCACCAAATGCCTTTCAAACAAGCATAATTTGCCGATGTGGAGATAATCCTACTATATATTTTTCATTGTTGCACAATTTATTACCAATGTAAGTCTCACCTCTACTTTTGTGATTTGAAATTAGTTGGCCTTAAAATAAAAATGATGTCATGTTGGACCTAAATGAAAATGGTGCTGGTTTTTTGTATCATCTGATGTCCATCTATCCATTGGAACAAGTTTGTTATTGCCACTACTCCAAACCTACTTTCATGTTTGGTTTGAACTATATATATATATATATATATATATATATATATATATATATATATATATATATATATTGTTATAGCTCTATGGTCTTAAACTTGTAATAAAAAAAGTGCATCTAACAAATTTAGTAAAGATCAGCAGATATTTTTTCCATGTTTATTATTCCCAGTATATAGTAATAGATCAGGGAACCATCCAACTAAATACCTCACAATTCAATGTAAGTGCACATTACTTTACAGATAAAAATGGTTAACACTAGTACATAGTATTATATTCTAATTCTCAAACCGATACATAATTTAATATTGGCTATGCTCGAGATTGAGAGAGAGATAAAGGAAAAAAAATCATTTATAGTAACTATTTTCTACATGTATGCATATATACACACATACAATTAAACACACATACCCATGCATATGTAGCCACACACACACATTTACATATGCATGTTACAACTAGATTTAACATTCACTTATGACAAGTTTTTTTACAGTAACTATTTTCTTTACTTGTTCAACAATATTTGCATACTATTATCAATTTCAATGATTTTTTTTTCTATTATTTTCAATCTCTTAATAAAACAGATACATCAATTGGGAGACAAATATTACTTTAACAATTTACTGCATTAATCCCTTTGTGATTACTCTTTTTTTAAAGATCTGTATATTACATAACTAATTTATTTTTCCTTTCTAATGTACCCAACACGATAACAAATGAGGTCATATCTCCATCACTCACACATGCTTGATATCATACATGTATATGGACTTACTGTATATTCCTTTTTTTCTCCATTAACTTTACATTGTCAGAATCATGCATTATTCTACAATACTAAACACCTTCATATAGCACGTGCATGCACTACACGTGTGCCTAAAAATAGTATAATGAACTACTTTGTAAACAAACCATGTACACTGATGTAATAGACTTCAGGTTTCAGTTTACTATATTTGTTTGTGGATGAACTAAAACAGCAGTTTCATCTATTTGAAAGTAGAGAAAAAGCGAACAATGTGGACAAGTTTATTGAGTCACAAATTAAACTTTCAAACAAGCAAATGAATCATCATGATATTCGCAATGTCCACATCAAGTGTGAGAGACGCAGTTTTGAAAATCCCATTCTGATCATCTGAACAGTTATTCAGGAGAAATGTTCATAACTTTTCATTAATGGAATGGTTCAGACTATGACCAGTCCTCTCTTGGGTATATAAAAATAGGATAGAAAAGCATACTGAGGGCAAGGGCTATCACATATATATCAGATACACACCATTTTATAAGTGAAAGCACTAAATTCAAGGGAAACAATGCAACTGAAGGTTTTGGTAGAAATGTAAGGGTCTTAGAGCCAATAAGGCAATACTTTAAAGAATTCTTATTTCTGCTTGCTGAATGGATTGTCACACACCAGCTGCTTTGCTATTTCCATTTTAACTTTGTTGATGCAATGTTTCGGATTTATGCTAGCGATAAACGCCATACAGATCATAATATAGCCAGGGGAGCAGGCAAGTGACCAGGCATAAACATGTCTTCTTTAGCTGGTAATAAGAATGGCAAAAAATATACTTACATTTTTGCATCTTGAATTTCATCAAAATGTACTTTCTTAGTTCGACAAAACCGATTAACATGAGCTATGTCATGGGTTCTAAAGCTTGATTACACATTTCAAAATTGTACTGTAATTTCAACTACATTCCAAGTGCAATAACATTCTCCTTACTGCACTCAAAATGAAATGAATGTGATATTCCATAGTATCTTTTTAATAATTACAATTGAAAGAGTTTCTATATTTCCCACATTATGATTTCAAGCATTCAATGACAGAACTGAAACACACATGAAGCCAAGTCAAGACTCGTCCCTCCCTGCTCAGATCACAGACACATGTATTTTGTGTGGAATAGACACAGCTGATAAACCCAGGTCCATAATCAGTGGAATTGAGTAGAATCGACGAAAAATACAAAATCCATTAATTTCAGACCAACTGGAAAAGCTGCCAGTTGCAATGTGCATTCATACACAGTATAATCCTAAATTTCAAGTTTAAGTAGACCAAAATGACAGTTCTTTTTGAAAGTGATTTTGAGCACGTGGCTAAGTTCAAATTCACTGGGCGGAGTTTTGTGCACAATATTGTTCTTGAGTATTCATGAACCTGCACTTGTCTATTTATTTTGGAGTATAGCATAAATTCAGTTACTTTGTTTCTTATAGTGTACTTTTTATATAACTAAGCCTTAGGTAGAATAAGAAAATGAGTATATAATAAAAAGGTTACTACATTTGTATGGGAAAACATGAACTCATTTTGTCAGATGGATAATGCATTCCCACAGGTCGTGCAGTATCCATCCGACAAAGACTCATTCATATTTTCCCATACAAATGCAGTAACCTATAAATATCAGAGTTCAATTAAAATTGTAGTTTTTATTTGAAAATACATATATAGAATGAATCAAATAGATGTTATAGTTGTCATTTGTCATCAAACTTTCTCCATGTATACTTTTTTTTGATATATGCATAATATTTTTCAGACATGTAATAGAACTTCATTTCTTCTTTTAAATGGGCAATGTTTGGTGTTTCATTGTTAAATCTACATTTATAGACATGTGATTTCAGTTGCAACAAAAGGAAATTGATCGTAGTGTCACTTTTGTTTTGGTTTATTATACCAACAAAATAAATTCACTTTTTGAAACTTGAAATTGTGCAGATGATTGCACTTACTCCTTATCCACCAAATAAAACTAGTAAGTAATGACTCAGTGTTGGAACAGTTCCAAAATAGATGAGATAAAGTCTCTAAGGAGTTGTTACATAAACAGTACATACTTGCAGGGACTTTTCCAATTTTGTTCAAAAATGTATTTGTTGGTAAAATTCTATGCATTATTTTAGTTTGAAACCATCGCAGTTTAGGATGCTTTGTTATTTTAAAAGGCAAGAAAAAGTATGTTGACCTACATTTCAAACTTGTTAAAAAAATAATCTGTATTAATCCATGAACTGTTGTACTTCATAGTTGAAACACATATAGTTTTTTTAAAATATTGATACTGAACCCTGATAATTTAATATACTGGTAGATATGATCTAGAGCTGATTTAAAGATTTGAGTTTTCTGAGACATTCATGATGAGAGCAGTGTCATCTCATATTGTGAAACTAGATATTCTATTTTTTTTTATTTTAATTCCTTTGATATTTGGATTTTTCCAAATCAAATGGGCTAATATCACTGCACATAAAAAAAAAATGTATGGGGATATGGGGTCACTTGGTCTACATCGTCCCCTGATTTCAAACCATGATGAATATTGCCCATCTACAGTGACACAAGATTTGATATTTTTGTAGAAGAGATGAAACCAGCTTTGAAAATGTTTGCTAAAATGTATAACTTTATCAGTAATAGGCCATGCAAAGGAATCAAAAGCTTTATCAAAATCAATTAAAAGATGTCTAGGTAGCATGCATGTTTTTGAGTAAAACATTAGGTCATAAAGAGCAGGGACTATGTATCTGCCTTTAATAAAGCCTTTTTGATCACTGCTTATAACTAATGGCAGTATTGGTTGAAGTCTATTTGCAATGCATCTTTCTGAGTTGATGGTAGTTCACCTTTATTATAGGCAGAATTGATTCCTTTTGCGATATGTTGACCGAAAGACAACTCTACTGTATATCCATCTGACTTTTAGGCATGTTTTTAAGACTTGCTGTTGCTTCTGTTAGTGTAATTGGGCCATAATTTACTTTGTGTACTCTCCAATTAGGGTTGTCTATAAATTTTAGTTATGTTTCCATATCAAATGGGTCTACATGGTGATAAGAATACAGCTTTTCATAGTATAATTTAGTTTATGTTAAAATTTCTAGCTCATTTTGTATAAGTGTTCCATCTTGTATACCTAAATTTGGCATCATCTTACTTGCACAGTTTCTATTTTCCAAATTACAGGAACATTTTGAAACCCATTCATAATCTTCAGTCCATTTTGCCCTAGATTATACTCTAACCGCATCCATATTTTGGCACAAATTTCCACTAATTGGCTCTTTTTCTTTCTAATTTTTGTCGATTATTTATATTGTTTTCCTCTTCTAAAATAGTAATATCATTTTTAATTTGATTTCCTGTTGAGCTTGTTGTCTTTGTTTATAAAAACCATAAGAAATAGTTTTCCCTCTTATTTCTAACAAAAGCATTCAGAAAATAATTGGTCATGAATGGAGAATCTAACATTAGAATCTGTAGCAGGTTCCAAGTTATAATTTGATGTGGGAGACATATGTTTTTCTGGCACTGGTGAATTGAGTCCTTAAAAAGTGCTATTTATTCTAAATCTTTCAAGGGAGAATTATTAAATTTAGAAAATGTTCTGTGTTATTCTGTTTATCCAAACAAAAAAGGGTTCGTTAGACTAGAAAATGGTCTGTTCTGTAACCTGGTTCAAAAGAGGCATCATTTACCATTGTAAAAAGAGTTTCTGAAACTTGGAAGAAATCTAACTGTGCCTGCTTGATGGGGTTATTCTTTCTCCAAGTGTCTCATTTTTAATTCATATTTCTTTCTCACCAGATATCAGTTAGATTATATTCAGCACAAATTTCAAGTGCTTCATCTCTTGTCTTAGGGTTATTTGGGGAAATATATTAGACCATCCTGGGGTTAGGAATGTATTGTTACAAATATGTAATTAAATTGCTTGTGTGTTAGTTTTAAATTCTTTTTATTTTAATTTTGTTTCATTACATTTTACAGTAATGAAAATTTTCATTGGATTTGAATCTCTTTTCGGAAAATTCACTTGACCTGATTAGAACGTAATGGTTGCTTTGTCGCTATTTTTAGTTCACCTTGGTTGAGACGTTTGTAAACATTGAATGAAAATGATTGGCTATTACCAAGGTCATGTTCGGCCCATGTGTTAGCTAAGTTATGGACAGCCTTTGATTTTTTTCCAGTGTGGGAATCTGATTCTTAGATAGAGCTATTCTTGCCTATGTGATAATTGGCATTTTTTTACTGCGCTGTTCAAATTAGTGATCACGTAGCCCATCACGTGAGCCACCATGTGATCTAAAATTAAGGGTTTAATACTCATTCTCAAAGTTTTTCAGTCAGTCATCAACTCTCTATTACAAAAAATTCTTCATATTTGACATGAAGAGCACATTACTTCTAGAATCTGCAGAGATATTCTTACCCATTACTGCAATAGTGAGTGTTTAATTGTTTAGTCTTTGGTTACATATAAAAGAAAGTTGGTATTGTCTGTAAGGTAGACCACAAAATTTCTAAGAGGAAAACAAATGTCCTAAATACAAATCCAAGTAAACATGTTTACAAATATCATCTTTAAAACTTAATATACACTTACGGGCACAAGTTAGCTATGTAATATGTCTTTTTTATGTAAACTCTAACAATCTACCATCATAGACAAAACTTATACACACATTCACACACACACACACACACATGCACACACACACACACACACACACACACATATATATATATAGAATATATGTATAGTATGTACATTGTATCAGTGATATACCACGAGATTAATAAATTTTTCATTAAAAGGAAACGAGGCTGGCCAAGTTTCCTTTTATTGAAAAACTTACACAACGTGTGGTATATCATTGATACAGTGTACATAGGATGCATATATTTTATTTATATCACATACAAATACAGAGTTTCTATTTTTATTCACATTGATTAAATCAATATAAGTTGCACTTATGATTTATATATGAAAGATGGTTTTAATGAAGAAAGTAGAGCACTAGGCTTACAAACACATGGATTCTTGAATACTGAATGCTCATCAGTGCACTGACGTACAGGCGCAAGGAAATTAGTGTGGAATAGAATCTGTGTGAAACAATGAACCAACAAGAGGTAATTAAAATATTTTAATATATTTAAAGTTGATCTAAGTCATTTTTCTGCTTTAATTAACATTACCACCCACCATAAAGTAGTTTCTCTCTCTCTCTCTCTTCCTTTGGTTGGTTCTACTTAACATTTACCATCATTCTTCATAGCTAGGTCCAGAGACGTTGTGGTATTACATAAGCGAAAATCCTCTATTCTCATCTTTTCATGGATTTTCACCCTTATCTTGATACGATGGTCAACAGAGAGAGAGAGAGAGAGAGAGAGAAAGGGGGTGGTGGCCTTTTGATATTTTCATATTTAATTAATAATAATCGAGTTTTAGAACCTTATGATAAGTTTAAGAAGCAACAACATCAACAAAGCCTTAAATACATTAGATATGTGTGCCCTGTAACCAAGACATTTACCTTACTGTATTGACTGGCAATTGAAACTTTGTATCATTGATTATATAAACACTTTAGACAGGTCCCAAGGGAAGTGTAAATATA
Source organism: Megalonaias nervosa (assembly GCA_016617855.1). Classification (NCBI taxonomy): domain Eukaryota; kingdom Metazoa; phylum Mollusca; class Bivalvia; order Unionida; family Unionidae; genus Megalonaias; species Megalonaias nervosa. Next base: position 35,657 of record JAECUM010005106.1, on the reverse strand, counting down.
CAGTTACGTAGAATGATATTGTAGGTTGCTTGGTGCAATTTCAGTTTCAAGGTTTTTTATCCAGCCCAATTTCTTTTTCTCTCTCACTTCAGATTTCTGCATATTTTGTCCCTTGCGCATGAGAGGGGAGGGGAAAATGGAAAAAGAAGGGATTGAGATTAAATTGTGTACCATGTTAAATTCATGTAGAAAACAGGGGTTATTATTACTTTTTAACATTATTTTCATACGTCACTAATGATTAATGAGTGGAAATTCATCATTGATCTGTAGGAATAGACAGCACACAATTCCAAGAATGTTTATGTATGTATATTATTGTACCATATTATTGGTATATCAAATTGCTTTATACCAACAGTTTAAAAGCCATGTTATTTTTAATGTATGTGGTATAAATATATATAAACACAAATTAGTTAATGTAACAGAAGATCAGAAAAATATCCATGATTTATACCTTCAGGCACTTTCGCATCATCTTTATGGATGCTCTTCAGGTGAATACATTATTCTTTATCAATGATAAAAAGGAATGGTGTATTTACCTTAAGAGCATCTATCAAGATGATGCAAAAGTGCTTGAAGGAATAAAGCATGGTTATTTTTCTGATCTTCTGTTACATTAACTAATTTTTCTATGTATTATCCGGCACATGGACAGATTCCTTTTTTCATATATTTATATATATATATATATATATATATATATATATATATACAAAAACGTGCATGGGTTTTGTTGCTGCATACAGCCTAACAATGGGGTGCATAGTTTCAGGCTTAGCTATTTAAAAAATAGGTTGGTTGACCCGATGTTGCATGTATATATATTTAGTATAATCCCTGATCATAACTGTTAAGTCAATTATAACATAATTTTCTGTTTTAGTATGTACTGTGAACTGCATTGTTTTTTAAAGAAGTCTCATCATCATGATTAGTGTCATTGTCTCCTACACTTTGATGAAGTAGTGTCTGGATCTGCCTGGACATGGAGAGAGGGAGGTATTAGAGGCGTTAGATATTTAAGGACTGTTTGATACATATATATAGGTCTATCTGGGCTTGGGTAGAGGTGTTATTGTAGGCACTATGTGGCTTCAGCTTGCCATGCAGGAGAAAGTGTAGATAGCTGGTGTCTACCTATGCAAGTTTCCTTTTAGATTTCTTTCATTTGAAATAATTTTGACAATTAAACTACTTATGATACCTGGTTGAGTTTTAATGAAAATGGTTCCAGTCATTCATCCAATATTGCTGCCATAATGGCTGTTCTGAAGGACTCACAGTACTAATGATGCAGAAGAACGGGAGCCAGTTTAGAAATGGGTGAAGATAAAAAAGATTATACATGGGTTAGACTGGCTAGGATTGGTTGATAATGAAAATAAGAGTTTAGTATAAAGAATCTTTTGAGAACTTATCCTAGCTGTAACAGAAAATAATGAAACAGAGACATTGTTGTATTGGTGTAATTCAGTCCTTTTACGGATGTGAGTTTGGAAAACTCATTACTGAAATTAACACCTGATGCTGGTGTGAAATTGAAAGCATGTCTCAAGCACATGTAGATTAGAAAATGCCATGGCTCATATGATTTGCTCTACACAGAAGTTGTCATAAAGGATGTCTTCAGTGATAAATATAGGTTTGTTCATCAGTATTCAGAAATTTAAGGTTATTGAATTTTTAATATCATGGTGTTACCATGGAGTTAAATTACGGTAGTATCATGAATCCTACAGAGAATAAAACGGCCGTAAAGTGGTTCCACATATGCGTGTACAATTTACTTTACTATAAATGCAAAATTATGGTTCTATTTATGGGTAACAAGCAAAATGAATACCTTTTTTATACCTCAGAGTGACCTGAGATATTAAACACACTTTCAGATACATGTATTACTGTTGCCATGGTGCAGTGCCTAAATTGTGTATATTTAACTATGCCAGGTGGAGTTTTTTGCACATTGGTTAATATCTGTGCAATCAGGTATATAAAGCTTATACAATTTGCCATTTATAGAGTAATTATGGTCAGTAATTTGAACTTTGTGCTCTTTTCTTATGCATTCTGCTACTATTCCTAGATCTGTCTAGTAAGCTAAAAGTGGATATAGGACTTAATGCACTAATGATATGGACAAATGGGAACATGCCTAGAAATGGGTGAAGATAAAACAGAGTATATATGGGTTTGACTGGCCAGGATTGGCTGATAATGAAAATAAAATTTTAGTAAAAAGAACCTTTGAGAGCTTATCAAAGTAGTAGCTGAAAAAAATACAACAGAGACATTGGGTTATTTCGGTGGAATTTCAGTCCTTTTTAATCAAGGATGTGTCTATACTGATAAATATAGGTTTGATCTTGACCATTCAGAAATTTATAGCTATTGAATTTTAATATACATGTAATAGTATTTGTGTAGGTTTACCATGGGAGCTGAAATTATTACCAAGAGTCCTGAAAAATTTGTTGTCGCTACTCCACCTGAATGGATGATAATTATGACATGGGATTTTGACCAAAGACTTCTGGTGTTGTCTACTTTGCTGTAAATGAAAATGGTGCCAATCTTACATCCACTGTCTCCACCACAGCTGCTAATTTGAAAATCTTGTTATCTTTGACGATTATCAGGGATGGCTTTAGCACTCAGCAGTTAAAAGAAAGAAATGATCTTCTTTTGCTTTCTTGGAAATTCCTTTTGCCCATTAGATCATCAGTCCCTTCAAGTGATTATTGTTTATATTTTCTATCACTATCCATGTAAATTTTGAAGAGAAAATGAGCAAAGATAAAATGTAAATAAAAGGACTGATGTTGTTTTGATCATGACATATGCTGTATCCAATGATGTTATGTACATTTAACTTATTTTGTGTGCTTGACTTTTGTCCATGATTGAGGGTAGAATTTTTGCCTGCCTAATTTTTGTCATGTTTTTTAAGAGATTGACTAAAATTTGAGTTCAAGGCCTAACCTTGTGTATGAGCTTAGAAGGATCTGGAAGTGAGCTTGTTTGCAGTTTAGTCACTTTTCTAGAGTAATCTATTGCATGATAGGTCAAGTGGGTATTTCTATATAAAGGGGATTTGGTAATGTTTCATATCAGTGTTCTTTCCACCCCAAGTACCAAATGTAATGATCAGTCAACAAGTTTAATGCCAACAGGAGAAAAATGCCTGAACCTAATATAACCTAGAAATTGTTTTGTTAGATTTGACTTTAATTTGACTTTTAGTTGAATATATAAGCTTAGCAAGCCATTTCTTGCCAAGACAGGCCTCTAACATTTATTTGTATATTTAAGGATATTTCATTAACCCATAAGCAATTCACATATTTTTTTTAAAAGAGGTAACTGTTCAGTAATGACCATATTCAGGAGCTGCAAGTGGTTTGAATGTCCGCCTCAATGTGGGAGGTTGCGAGTTCGAACCCAGGCCAAGACTTATAAAAATGATACTAACAGCTGCCTCACTAGGTGCTCAGCATTAAGAGGTTAGGTGTTAGGACTGGTCGGCCTGGTGTCAGGATAATGTGACCGGGTGGGACATCATGCTACATGTCTTCAGCATGATGCCTCAGTGCTAGACATCGCTATAAACTGCCACACTGCAGACATCATAGGGATATGACTGAACAAATGTTAAAGCTACATTGAAAATCCATATCACACACACACACACACATATATTTGTCTGCATTTGTTAATCTATCTGTCTTGCCTGTGTTAGAAATCCTATACTGCTTCACATGATAAGATGACTCTTGCTCTCTGTGTGAACGTGGGATGAACATGTTTTGTGCACCAAGACCAGGTCACTATGACTTACTTTTCATTATTTATTGAATGTCAGAACAATGATTACAAATTGCCTTGGTTTTTCATTGCACTACCTTTTCACCATTGTCACCAAACTCTGACTTAAGGTGCACCTTCTGATGGCTGTGTGTAGTTTACCAAAGTAAAATTGATGTAACCTAATTTACAGGCCTGACCTAATAAAATTGGTTTAAAATTGTGCCGAGTATTATTTGACAGACCACTACGTCTGTTCACATGAAACTTATCATTTTTATGTATCTTGAGATGGCACAGGTATGTGTCTCACACCACCAGGTCACTATGACCTACTATTTAATATTAAAAGCATTGACATTTATTTCTTGGCCCTAATTCTAATACCTCATCACCAATTGCTATAAAAGAAATTGCACAATGAATGCATTTAAGGATTAAAACATTTCACACATTTCCAGGATTTTTAACTACTTCAGTATGGTATCTATGCTAAAATTATAACACCTTTTATCCTAACAGTTTCACTGAAAAAGCATATTAGAAAAATAATTTAACATACAAATTGTAGCACATTTTAACCTCATGTCACCAAATGTATCAAAATCAGTTGGATCACAAATTGTTAGTTGGAAACTCTAAACTGATACTGACTGGTGTCAGATAAGTGGATGTTATCTTGTGAACTCCAATTCACTATCATGCAACACTATTTCACCAGTTCAGCTCTAGCTTTTACCATTTATATAATTAAATTTTGCTTCTGTCATTATGATTTCGAGCAATCTGATTGCCCAGGCCCTTGTAAAGTTTTGGGGTTCATACCTATATGAGCCACTTCTGTTTTTTAAAGCCACACCCACCTGCACAATTATTATATATATATATATATATATATATATATATATATATATATATATATATATATATATATATAAATTCTTGGATGACTCAAGCACAAACTTCTTATGTAAGATTTTAAGTACGAACCAAATACTGGACCATTTTTTCTTCACATATCTCTGCTAATGTCATATGTGAGGGAATGTATCATTTTCATTTGTTATCGATACTTTTCTAAAATAACTAATGTTTCTAAAGTAATGAGAGTTATAAGTATGAAAACAGCATATTTTAGAAGAGGTGAAAATAAGTGCTTAAGTACATCAAAGTCAGGGGAGTTTATGATATATTGATGTGGTCACTACAATCAGAGTCAGGGGAGTTTATGATATATTGATGTGGTCACTACAATCAAAGTCAGGGGAGTTTATGATATATTGATGTGGTCACTACAATCAAAGTCAGGGGAGTTTATGATATATTGATGTGGTCACTACAATCAAAGTCAGGGGAGTTTATGATATATTGATGTGGTCACTACAATCAAGGTTCAATAAGAAGCTACAACTGGGACTGTTTGTCAATTCAGAAGCGGCAGATTAGTGACACTCTGTCATCCCTTAAAACTTGGCAGTTAATTTCTCTAGCCCAAGTAACTGTGTTGTCAGTTGCTATAACTAAGGAGGTCATCCAAGGTGATAGCATGTTGTTGTCACATGTTATAATGTAACATCTTCCAGCTGACCAGAGTTGTCTATTTATGTGAGTCAGTGAGCTAAATTCCTCTTATTGGCTGTATATCTATCATCATGAGTCAGTATTCTGTTTTATTGCATCTTATTGAATGAAATTAAAAATGTAATTAAATAAAAGAATGTTATTAAACTATGAGTTTAACTATTTATGCTGTTGAATTTAATTATAAGGATTGACTGTTTATTTTTTTAAAATTAAACAAAGTATGAACCTAAAAAACACTGCAAGCTTGTGAATGATCTGCTTTGCAGATCATACAGTTTGTACAGTATTGTTTAGGTTCATACTTCATTGAATTTAAACATAAACAGTCAATCTTTAAGACATTAAGACAGCACGGAAGGATGGAGTAGGTGCAGTTCCAAATGTACATTATCATAAAATGCAATTTGTGAATGCTCTAATAAAATCTAATCAATACTACTAACTGGTACAAGTAATTGAGTATAAAACTGTCTTAAAAGTCCTTTGGTAAATACAATCCCTTTCATATTCTAATGTATTTAGTATCTTCATTTTGGAGATAAAGCCGGTTTAATTAATTTTGATGTAAATGCATAATAAATAAAACTATTGAATTTCTGAACCAGTCAAAATAAGTACTTTATGACTTTTATTTTGTTTTGATTTTAGTAAATTTTATACCATGTCTATAAATGTATTTAATGCTTTATAAGTTTCAAGGAATAAGAACTTGAATAATATTCAGTAACTTAATACATTTCTGTTTTTCTAGAAGGAGCTTTTATGTTGTCTCCGAAATTTATTACAAATGTATAGAGAGGGAAAATGCATATTATTTGATAAAAAATGATGTGTATTTAGTTGTCCATAAAAAGGTATTCCTAGCATTACTCTAGATATCAAGAACATCTATATTTGTATATTTTATTTTAAAACGATACACCCAACTAATTTTTTTTATTGGAAACTCTTGTCATAATGATGTTGAAAATGATGATTTTTGTCAACTATACATCAGTCATTAAAAAAGTAATTTTCATGTTAGATTGCTTGTGATATTTTGATGATATTTTCAATAGATGCTGGATGTATCAATATCAGCACTGAATGCCACTCCGTAAATAAACAGCTTATCCATTCATTATTTTGTTTTAAGAGAGAGAGAGAAAGGGAGATGTAATGGCATCAACTTTCAGTACATAACTTAATATACTTTGATGTGACCCGCTTGATCCCATTACACAACATATGGCTTGCATTAGCTGTTGTTCTAAAACTGTATTCAAAATGGCTTTACTTTTAGGAGAATCCAGTTACTATTTGTTAAAACTGTTTCATTAATCTGCGACAGCGTTAGACAGTCTTTAATCAACACAGAAATTATTGTTGATCAAAATACACTCTCACAAGGCCAATCTGCCTTTTGAACCTTAGACTACTATTTTGATTCACCATGTGTGCATAAGATGTGTATTCAAGCTAAATTTTTAGATGAGGAAATCCCTACATCTGTTGGTGTAAGTCTTTTCAATGCAGCTGAGAGTAAGATAAAGCAATGAAGGTTAAAATTCAAAGGGTGATACATTTGGTAAATAGTTTTGTCAGAGGGTTTCAGGCTTGTTTTCTTGATGTCACCTCAGTGTACTTTCTGACCACTGACAGTAAATGTCATCAAGTTTATAAATAATATTCACAGGTGTTTAGGATCTTTACTGTTTGTAATGTTGCTGGTACATAAGACATTGATATTTTCCAGTGACTTACCATGACATTTATTGGTGTCTGTGACATTTTTGGGGTCTACATGAGAAGACACTATGTGGCAAGGAAGATATAAATTCCTAGCATGTTTTTGCTGGCTTGTGATGACTGACACAACAGGTAAGCCTTATAACATTATCATTGTGAGTGGTTTAAAGACTAACATACAGGTAAAACCCATTATAACATGATTCGTTATAACGCAATTCCACTTATAACGCGATGGCAGCATGGCTCACATTTTTTAATTTAAGGTGACCTCTCTTTTTAACATCCTCAATACATGCTCTTGGAAAAGCTGAATCTTCATATCCCTAGCAGATTTATTTAACCCCAAAACTGCATTCAATGTTGCCTTAACATCCAAAATTTTCTGAAACATATTGCAGTGTTATATTTGTTAATGAAAATAAAGAAAAGTTATCAAGCTCAGACAAGTTAAAAGATTTTTGAATACTGTTGGCACTGCTTAATGTTTGGAGGAAGTAACGTGTAGCTAGCATGACATTTTCTGAGAACTGTCAAACCATTCAAACGTGTGAACTTGATCTCTTTGTCAGCTGACTGAGAAGTTCATCACATCCATCAATGAGCCAAATTTTGTTTGATGCACTGCATCCAATGAATGTCATTATACCAATGATTGTAAACTCCTTTTGTAAGCTCAAACAAAACTTAATTGGGACAAACAAATGGTTCCGGTCTATCACAAATTACATTCTATATTTTATCAACTGATAATATACCATGTATGTTCATTGTCTTTGACACCTAGCATATGAATGTTACATTTGGAGAATTTACGTTTTGCTACATGTGCTACACCAATCATTGATTTGTCAGACTGGCAGTTTTGAAAAAGTTGTTAATGCGTTCCCGCTTATATCGTGGTGTTATTCTTTGGACCCTGAGCATCACATTATAACAGGTTTTACCTGTATTTTCAACTAATATGATTTTTCTACAAATTAAACCTGGGGATGAGTATGTCTAATTGGCAAGAATATTTTAAAGAGGTTAGGTGTCCCGATTTAACTGTATTAGTCATTGAACAAAAGTACTTATTGTATGGTCTGTCATTTATTATCTGTCCATTGACACAAGGTTTAATACTGTGGATGCTGCAAACATAGATGTGTTACTGAGAAAAACTTTTAGGAGTCCCAGTTTTGGACACTTGAGGTATTATGGAACCAGCAAATCAACTCAGGCAGACCTTTCTTCAGGTCATTTCATTGAGAAAAAAATGAAGCATGTTTTTACTTTTACTACATATCTAGTGGCCTTTGACCAGTAGAGCTTATTGGATAGCTTGTTGTCTGTATTCTGTTGTCTAGCATCCATCTGATGTCAGCATGAGTTAGTAAACACTAACTCTTGGAGGAATGCCTAGTTGGTACTTAATGATGCTGTTCAGACATCCACTATTTATCTGCAGTAGCCTTCAGTAGCACTGTTGCTTTTGAATGGATGGCAATTTCAACATGGGAGTTTCTCTAAAGACTTCTGATCATTTCTAGCTGGTCTTAAATGAATATGGCCACCACAACATGCATTTTGAGGGTTAGGGTTAGATCAGTATATTGGTATATTTATGTGTTTGTATGTGTTTGTACATGAAGGGGTAGAGGTGTGTCTATAAACACTTTGTACTCTGACTTGTATGATAGTGTGTGTTGGATATTTGATTGTATGTATTGGTAGAGGTAGAGTGTGTTTGTAGGTAAAATGTTGAAGTGAGTGTTTCTTTTAGGTTCGCATGCTCCATGTTTTGGTTGTGGTGTGGTTTGTATTGTTAGATTTTGTGTAAGGAGTGTTTTCATTCATGTCCATGCTTCAGGCATATAAAGCGGCGCATTCGTCAGTCTGGCTACCCATTGCTGACATGTCAACATCCAAAATGAATAGAGCACAGAAGATAATGGAACTCCAGATGGAACTGGAAAATGCTCGTTGCCTCCTAGACGAACTAGCCATGGATGCTTTGACTGAAGAAGAAGACGAAAATAGATGAAGAAGAAGTTACCTTAGAGGAGAAGGAATCCTTCTGATGTGACCTATTTGCCATGTGAAGCCTGCGGTGAGGACACCATTACAGAAACCACCACAAGTGTTCACGGTGCCTCGTATCAAAGATTGGGACTTGGAGCTGGAACTACAATGCCAAGATCGGGAACCCTAGCGATCACAACAGAAGTATCAGCACATATGGGCAAGCGATGCATTCTTCACAATCCCTCAAACTGAAGATTGGGAGAGTGAAGTAAATCAACCCTCTTCAGCACTCCCCATCTTCACCATTTCGTGGGAGAATAATTTGAGTCATTGTTGCGTGTGTGGATGCTTGGCCTGGGAGGTGCAGGCATTACTCAGGTGATATGGAGCTTAATAAGCAGCCCTCATTAAGGCTAATCAAATCTCTAGAAAAGATAGACTGATCCATTTGCCATAAAAGCTAGTTTTGTTAGTAACATTAAAACCATCTTCTACTTCTAGTGTGTGTTTGTATGTTAGGTTTATTAATGTGACTATAAACACTAACTCCCTTTGCTGGTGTGATAGTGTGTGTTTGGTAGGATTGGTGATTGTATGTGATTGTCTGTATGTCTTTTTTGAAACAATGCTTTCCTTCTCCACTATATGATGGTATGGAGTATAGTGTCAATTTTATTACTAATAGTGAGTTGGGTTGTAAAAAAATATGTAAAATATTTTCTTTTAGATAGGTGATACTTAGCCTCTATGAGTAAATGTTTGGTATGTAATATGTGTAGTTGGTGTGAGGGATGTTTCCCTTCACATCCATGCCTGAGGCATATAAAACACTGCGTTCGTCATTTGTACCATTCATCATTGATTAGTTAAAGATGGCTAGAAAACAAGTGGACAAGATGGAAAAATTACAAGAGGTAATAGATACACTGAACATGATTGAAGAGTTGTTAGAAAAGGTGGAGCTTAAGGCTTCTACAGCTAAATAATTGAAGAAAAGTCCAAAGGATTTTAACAGATCTCTTGAAGGAGGAAAAATAGGACAAGGAGGAGTAGGTGCAGATAAAAGCAATTATGGATAAGGAGTGGAAGGAGGAAGAGAACGAAAGCAAGAAAAAAGAGGAGAAGGAGAAGGAGAAGGATGGGAAAAAGAAGAGGACATGTACAGGAAAAGATGAGGAGTTGGTGGAGAAGAAGAAAGGAAGATCGAACTTAGAAGAAAACCAAAGGCCCTTTTTGGGGCCTCTCCATCGCCTCAAAATGATTTCTACTCTCTTGCCCACAAATTTGTTTGTCTTTCTATTGTGTAGGTGTTTGTTTGTTTGTATAGGTATGTCTGTGTCTCTGTTTGTCCCTATAAAAACCCTTGACTCTCTATAGACCCTGTACATTTTCATTTGACCCTATACAGACCCACCCCGTTCCATTCCCATGTTGCCCCCAAGTGTCCTATGCAATTCCATATTGCATCCAAGTGTCCCAAAAGCCCATGTTCAATTCCCCATATTGCCCCAAAGTGTCCCACAAGCCCATGTTCAGTTCCTATTATTGCCCCCAAGTGTCCCTGCCAAAAAGACCATTTTAAATTCCCATATTGCCCTATGGTGAAACTACCCATTTTTCCTCATATAAACTCATTTGTCCCATAGGATCCACCACTACTACTATTTACCTAGTATGCAAATTAGCACATTGGGGTCACCCACTACAGTCTTCAAAGCAATGCACCAGCTGTTGTCAGCCAAGTAACATGTGAACTAGTGGTTTATACCTTATCTCTTTGCCTTTTAAGTGCCGCTGTTTTAACTGCCCAAATGATAGTTTTATGCTAGCTCCAATCATGACCATTTTACCGCTTATAAATGTTTCATGTAACAGGCATATACTGATATTTTTTCTATGTTTGAAGATTACAGAAAATTGTGTTTCTTTGAAACACAACTGTGTTGGGTGGGGATGAGAGTAAACATTGTGTTTTTAGCGTGACATATCATGTTAAGGCAGGCACAAGACTTCAGCCTAAAAATAAGTTTCTTTATTTCATCAGTGCAATCAGAGTTTTCTCAGGCAAACTAGATTTTTGTTGACAAGCCAGAATGGCACCTTAGTTTTAATATAGGAGGGACCTGGTCTGAAATTAGAGGGGCCCGTGGCATTGGGCTATCTGAATTGTTTAGCACTGATACATGTGAAACAGACAATTAACCTTTCAATTATGAATTTATGCAAATATAATAATGTCAGTTTTCACTGGATTTGATAAAATTGTGACAATGTTTCCACAAAATCCACTGAAGGGCTAGCGACCAATTCATCTCTGATGCTTTTCGCAAAAAGGTCTGCTGATTTGTCCCCTGGCATCTGCTTCTTCTTCTCCTTCCAATAATGTGCACAATTCCTCTGGAACATACTAGCCCATGGTGTGAACTATGTACATGTGATGGGAAGTCCAAGTGCTGGTAAAAATAGGTTAAAAACATCCCTGGTCTGAAGCTAGGTGATCCCCATGCCAAACCCTGCTCTGAAAGCATCGATGGAATTGGCATTGACTAAGGTGGCTGATAAGGAGTTCCACAGGTGGATTCCTGATGGGAAGAAGTAGTCTTTGTATGTGTTGAATCTGGTAAAGGGGATGAGAAATCTGCACAAATGTCCTCTAGTTAGATCCTGTCCATTGCAGTTATGGTGCTGCTGGGATGTCAACTAGCTGGTGTACAATCCGGTACATCATAACAGATTTAGCTTGTTGTTGTCGAGCTGGAAGCTCTACCCATCCCAAATATTGGAGCCTGGAGTCACTGCTGGTACATTGATAATCACCAGTAGTAAACCCTGCTGCCCTTAGTTTTGCTGCTTTAAGTTTAGCAATGTTTGTTTTAGTAGATGGGTCCCAAATGGTCGAGACATATTCCAACCGTGAGTCAATGTGGCTGTTCCATGATATGGTGCTATCGAGAGTGACTCCCAACTATTTGGCCATGGATGTCATCGTCAGTGTTGGACAATAGGTGGTATATATGGCTGGGATAATCCATCTCTTGTTGGTGATTTGGATGACCTCGCATTTGTCAGGGTTGAACACTAATTGCCAGTCATTTACCCATCTTTGTAGGCAGTCTAGATCTGCATGTAGCAGATCTGCATCTTGGACTGAGTTGATTACTTGGGCTAAATTGGGAATTGAAGTGATTAGGGCTAATGTAGATGACTGGTCTTCTAGCACAACCTGTTGGTTTCTTCCATCTGTTTTTTAGACCAGCTGCTACATCCTGCAGTGTGATTATAAGTTGATTCACGCATAATCTCTTCTTTCTGAATCCATGTTGTCCTTCATATAGAACATTGTCACTTTCAAAGAACTGCATCAGGTGACTATGGATGATGTGCTCCATGAGTTTGCAGCAAATTAATGTCAGGGAAACTGGCCTGTAGTTGGAGGCTTTGCTTTTGTCGCCATTGTTGAACAATGGAGTGACGAATGCTCCTTTCCAGTCGTCTGGATTCAGGCCCTTAGACTCTAATGAGGCTTGGAATAGGAAAGCTAGGACTGGACATATTTAAGGTGCCATCTATTTCAAGAATTTTATCAAAATCTGGTCAGCTCCAGTCGCTTTATTTGGGTTAAGGTTTTGGAGGAGCTTATGTACTCCTTTCTTATTAATCTGGATGGGTGGGGCTGAGATCAGGAATGTGTGTCCTGTCTTCAATAGTAAAGACTGACGAGAACTAGGCATTCAGGATTTCTGACTATGTCATATGCATTAGAATGGATTGTGCCATCCTTTTTCGGTGGGGAGACTCAGGAACCACCACAGTTTTTACTTTCACAAAAGAGTATAGTTCCTTGCTGTTGCTTGTGTCACTGATCATATCACTGACACACTCATTGTAAGCATTCTGACAGACTGTTTGAGTAATATTTTGTATATGCCAGTATATATCCCTGTCCATTGTATGGTTTTTCTGTCTTGCTCTGTTATGTGCCTTTGTCTTCCTATTGGAGTGTCTACATACCTGACGGTTACACAATGGTTGGGTGAATCTACAAGATGTCATGTTCAAGGGGACATACCGGTAGTAGTGAACTGTATACATTTCTGTTTAAATTTCAGCCAAAGATTGTTTATAGGTATGGTTATGTCATTGTTGCTAAGGTTGGGATTCCTCTTTGTCATCATCTACTTTGGATGTTTGAAATGCCTTCTTATGTGAATGCTTTTTAGATGAGGTCATAGCCAACATTTGGTTTTGAAGTGATATCACAATAAGAGACAGTTTTTCTAAGAGACCATCTAGTTGCTGTTATAACTGCTCACTTGCTGCACACTGATTATTTATCTGGTCTGAAAACAACCATTTTTTTATCATATGACCCATGCATGTCACACTTAGATTTCAATTAATTTTCCATATAGTCTCTAAATTTGTTTATCAGTACTGATCTTTCCATTAAGTTTAAATCAATACAAATCATATGTTAATCTAAAATACCTTCAAAGATGATGGTGAAGTTCTTGTCATATGTTACCGGCATCTCTTTGAGAGACTGTACTGTAAACAAAGTAATGTGCAATGGATTTCACTTCCGGATCATCACCAAAGCCTTATTACTCATTGTGCACTATTGCTGAAACACACACAGACAACTACACCAGAAGTTCATATTCTAAAGAACAAACAATTACCTTTATGCCAAGAATGCCTAAATCTAACTCTTATATCACCACCAAAAAGAGACAGGAAAAAATGCTCTAAACATAGACTGGGATTACATTCGTCAGTACCTGAACTAATAATTGTGATCTGATTCCACTTGAGGTGAAGAGGGTGAATCTAGCCTTGAAGTTAATATCACGTGACAAATATTGTAGGTTTTTGGAAACATTTTCCATTCTGTTTATTCTGAGATCCGTTGAAGGTAGATGAATAAAATTCATATATTCGTATATTGCCAGTAGAAAGATGTATGCATTTCACATTTGTGGTCATTTGTTGAGCATCAAGTCAAAGGTATATATTTCATAGTTTCTTTTGCTGCTGTGTATCATTAAAGATGTTTGAGTTTAAAGGAAGTAATATGGTATATTTATGTTTCTGTGTTAAGATTTAATGTTTAACTGTCACTGTTTTCTTTAAAGTCATGGTCACATAAATTTCAACACCTATTTCTCAAAGATCTTTTGAGATAGAAATATGAAACATCATTACTTTCCATGACTGTCCAGTAATTCTACAACTCTGTCACAAGGGTGAGTAAGATTTCATCAATATATACTTTTGGTGGCTTTTGGTGGCTTCTGTGGGAAGCATGAGGGCAAAATGACTAAATCTGCTATTTCCCCCCCCCCCCAGTTTTACACCTGCCTTTTATAAATTAAGAATGTGTCAGTTCTCAGGATGTACAAAATTGGAAGCTTATTTTGATATGGAGGAATTGCACAATATGTCTAGATTTATGTAGGTCATCCTGGTATATTCAGCAACCCTCCTTCTTAAATATGGAAGTTGGATTGCAAATCCAAAAATCAATTCTTAGCTTCAGTTCATTTGGTCAAGCAGTCCATCAGTCAGTCAACTAACTAATCAGTTATTAATATGATACATACATTTTTATGATGATCCTCCTGACTAATGAAATGACACCAATCATGGTCATCAATGTTAGTAGCATCATTATTAATAAAATTAGTGATGTATTTGATAATATCACTTATTTTTAATGTTTAAATTGAATGTCATACAGTTTTATATTAGCATTGCAAAATACTTGGCTTAAATATGTTGGAAGGATGGACGGATTGAATTATACACACACGCACACACACACACACACACACACACTGGCCATTTACTTTTGCAGTCCTGATATGCTGTTATTGTAGCTTGTGATGCTTGTGAACCTGTTCTTGTGCTATGAATCAGTGCCAATTTTCTTTTATTACTAATCTTTAAATATATTTTCATTAAATAAACATTCTGTCGTGTAATTGCAAGTCAGATCACTCATATGCTACCTTTTCTTCCTGCTTGTTGGTTATGTAACTAAGATAATCCAGGATAATTACCATTTTGCCTTTGTCTCATGCGGGACCGGACTGCTGTGAATGACCTTTGAAGCTGGTTCTAACTTTGTACTTTTGTAACCACTACTGTAGATGCAGAAAAACTGACATAAACTTTTGTAAATAAAATTGCAGCAAGACACAAAAAACAACAACAATTTCACAAGGATATGGTATGTGACTTTCAACTGGAAATTATGACAGCTGCCTGAAATTAGTTATAAAAAGGTAGTTTTAGGATAAGTTAAAAACTGTATATTTTGTAAAATTTTCATTTATGGATTGGTGTCTGGCTAAAATATATGTGAGTTGGAGTAACACACTAATTTGTTTGCATTATGATAACTATTCTTCTCAAATATGATACTTATTGCTCTGTCCAATGTTAAATGCACGATCATCATTTTTTATATGTGGTAATGTTTTGCTGTCTAGTTTTCAATGATTTCCCATTCTCTTTCCTTCCAGAATCTGATAGTACAGTGTTTGCCATGCAAGGATCGCAGTCAGTACTCAGTTGTCCACTGTCATCAGCAATAAACAATACACAGTGGATTGGACCACCAAGAGACATACCCTACAATCTCCCTGGAACAACCATTCTAAATGTTGATGAGCTTCCTGCTGACTTTCTTTCACGCCTGGCGGTACACCCGAAAACAGGAGCCCTCATCATCAACAACACCACAAGATCTGATGACAATTGGTATATATGTAAAGTACTCACTAACTTGATCCGTGTCAAGCTTACTGTCTTAGGTAAGAAGCTCATAAATTTTCATTGTGAATTATGAGCATAGCTCTCTGAGGGATTTTGAATATGGAAGTCTATGGCAATGATTACTTTAAACTTAGATTCCTGTATATAGTGAAAGCAGACACATCAGGGACGTAGGTTTGGTATTGATAATTGGACATCTGAATGATACAATATTGGTGAGAAAGTAGAACTCAGTGAAAGTATCGGGATTACATGGGTCCATTAATTGTGCTTTTGGCTATATATTAATCAGTGATTAAGTCTGCTGAAATTTTTTAAATATGCGACTTATTTAAGAACGTAAATTTTTTTGATTAAATACTAAAATTCATGTTAAGATTGAAGGTTTGCACTTCACATGTATTGGAGACCTATTTAGACCATCCATGATGGAATAATAGCACAGTCAGTTTAGTTGGTGTAAACATAATGGCACATATTTATACTATCAGTATAAAGGGAGTATCAAATAGAAACATTTGGTTTCTTGGGCTTCAGTACATGACAGATCGTAGCTACTACTTCTGGATTTGACTGTGCTCCATCTATTTTTACAGAGAAGGATTTCCATAGAATAGATAACTTGCAAGTTATGTTCTTCATGTAAAGAATTCAGGTTTATATTAAAAATATGAAAATCAACTTCAACATAATAACTACAACAGATTTTGAAGTTTATATTATTTTATTGGTGAATAATACAAGTCTTCCTACACAGCAAATATCAATAAACAAAAGGTATTAAAAGAATTGCAGACCAGGTTTTGAAGGGAACATTTTTTTTTAGCTTTTCATTGAAGAGAATTAATAATACAGAGGAATGCTGTTATTTCACAATTTATATTGGAGACAGTTTCAACATTTATTATTATTAAACATTAAATAGCATAAACACTAAATATCACAGGAGAAGTAATTATGAATGGCGTTGATTTTGTTCACTCCTCAGCATTCACAGGAAGTCATTTTATGTTTCAATTATCTCATCCAAATGATGCAAATGAGAAAGAATAAGACATGAAAAATCCATAGAACGGCTGGTTCAGTCTTTGCACTGATGTACTGATGTAGTCATATGCCTGCAGTGATGGTATCTACTGGTAATGTGTACTGTTGTTTCCACCACCACCTCAGTAGGTGGGACATGCGTTACATTTCAGATTACCATAATAAATGTAAATCTTGGGACACTATAAGTCTTGAGACACCTTATATTATTTTCAAAGGTAAGTTTTTATGACCCATAAGTGTTGGGACAAGAAATTGTATTAATTTTTTCATGTAATACAAGTCTTGGGACACCTTCACCATTTTGTAATACTAATTGATTGATGTGTTTCATTGATAATAACAACACCAAAGACCACTCCAGTGGCCTAGTGGTTAGAGTGTCCACCTCGGATACAGGAGGTTGTGGGTTCGATCCCTGGCCGAGTCATACCAAAGACTTACAAAAATGGTACTAACAGCAGCCTTGCTTGGCGCTCAGCATTAAGAGGTTAGTGTTAGGAACGGTCAGCCTGGAGTCAGGATAATATGACTTGGTGGGACATCATGCTACATGTCTGCTGCATGATGCCCCCCAGTGATAGACATCATTATAAACTGCCACACTGCAGACATCATAGTGATATGACTGACAAATTGTTAAAGCTACGTTAAAAATCCAAATCACATCACATCACAACCCCAAAGAAATTGACCCTGTGGTTGTTAAGGGACTATAGTTATAAAAGAAAATGTTATAAATTAATATAACTTGTTTGAAAAGTCAACAAATGTATTTAATTTTCTTGTTTTCTTATTATTTCTGCCTAATTCAGATTTGTATGTAATTTGATCAGATGATGACAGATGAGCATTTGTGAGTTGCTGTAACAGTAACCTCTCCCATTTGACTCGAGTTAATTATTGCTTTTGCATTATTGCATTAGAATTTTGTATAAATCTACCAGTAATTACATTTTTATTTTGACATGAAAGAGTAAATACCTAACTTGTTAAAATGTGATCCAGTATGACAACAATTGTGTTTGGATCAGCACTCACATTTAGTGAGCATTTTTATACATAATAGTGCCAACAAAATATACTCTGAAGGTTTGAACTTGCACTGAATGAACTACATCACTTTGATATGAATCATGCACACCATTGCACTAACTTAAAAGAAGATTCAGAAATAATGCTTCAAAAATAATTGTAATACCATAAAAACTCAGTTGTAGTTTGTTTTTTATGTAAACGACCTTAAACAATGTTTACACAGCTACGGTAATCATGCAAATATTATGAAGTTAAGGCAATTACACATCAAAGTACTGGCATAGCTGCAGGGAAAAATTCACTCTTAACCCAAGCTAGTTATAGGGTTTTAATGATTAACTCAAGGCCTGGATTGCTATAAGTCCACTTTCCAATATGTAGAAAATTAAAATTTTGTTCAGCCAAAACACAAAACTAAAATAGATCAGTCATTCATGAACATGAAATGGTTATGTGAATATATGCTGGTTATATTCCTTCAGTATTTTAGTTCTTCATTACAAATGTTAACCAAGTTGTGTGGATGGCTTGCACATGGATCATTGATTTTTGTGTTAAATGATCAACGGTCAAGGTCTGTGATTGAAGTGAAAAATTTGTTAAAGCAATAACAGTAGTTCTACATCACAGATCTGGCCCAAACGTAGTGGATGTCTTGCAGTTATTGTATACAAGGAGCCTGTTGACCTGTGGGGTCAAATATGCAAAGGTCATGATCTCTCAGACTGAATGAAGACATGTAGCTCGTGCAAAAATGTCAATTATCTATATAGAGGACAGTTACTGATTATTTGGTCACTTATATTGTGCTTGGATCAAAAGTGAGAATGTTCAATGTTCTCACCAAGCCCTTGATTACATTTCATGGGTGGTCACAGTTTAATTAGTTATCCTTGTTTTATTAGCCCATTTTCTTGCTAAAAGAATTCCAAAAAAGAAGGGTTTTACGTTTTTCTGTTCTAGATCCCAAATTCTGATGATATGTAGTACATAAATCTATCATTTCATTTACATAAAAATTGAACAGTTCTAGTACAATAAATACCGCCAGCTTTTCTATAATTTTTCATCATTTTCACAGTTGAATTTTTCAATGCAGAATGATAGTTTATATTTTATATTTTATATATGTATTCACAGATGCCTGTGCATGTGGTCCAGGCTTGATACTTTGACTTTTAAAATCACTTAACTATTTAGTGTCAAGCCTGATTCGTCACATCATTTTGTATATACTGTATATATTGTACATAACAGATAGAAGGTCTCAAGGTAGATTAGTTCTGTAACTAATTGAGTTTCCTTCTCTAAATAAAGTCTTTATTATTATTATTATTATTATTATTATTGATTATTTGGTTAATATATTTCTAAAGTAACGGTTGACTGGCTTGTGCTGCAGTGATGTCACACAGCAAAATTCCAAATCTTGACAGAATAGAGTGGCAATTGTATGGTGACTGAAGAAAGAAGGAACTGTTTGTGTGAAATTTTCATTAATTGATATGCCAAGAATCAATCAAGTTTCAGTAATGTTTTCCTGTTCAGCTTTCAGATTTAATAAATGTGCTCTCCTGTGGAAGTTAATTTGTCAAGATATCAATCTATGACTGTCTGGTGTTTAAATTCTAGTGCAGATATAAAATATAGAAACACATAATAATGAAAACATTTGAAAACTTTCTCATAGGGATAAATGGCAAACTTGTTCTAAGGTCAACATATTTAATATTACTTGAAGCTTCAAATCAGATATGGCTGCATAGATCATGCCTTAAGTACCGGTAAGTCTGAACGGTAGTGCAATGCCAGTGGACTGGGATAGCATTAATCTCACAGAGCTGAGCTTATTTCATGAACCTATCTTTGTTGTTCATTGATCAAGTTAGCAGTACTGAAATAAACTTGACAAAGTTTTAAATTGTTTTCTTATCAAATGCACTTGCATATATCATTATGCATGGAGATAATACATAATCTCCTTTTATTGTTTTATTGTGTACATTCCCCTAAAATAATATTAATAATAATGACTTTATTTAAAGAGGGTAACACAGTTAGCTGAAAAACTGATCTACCTTGAGGCACTCGTGCAAAGGAACTTACTTAGATAATAATGTACACATATACACACACATGCATACCTGTATATAGTAGCATGTATATGAATAGACACATTATATTTACCTTCTTTACTTTCATCAGATGGATACTCCCCCATACATATTTAATCCACATAGTCAATATACATGCAATATGCAGTTAGTGAAATAATAGATGATTAGTATATTTAATGATGCCCAGGGGCAAATATGAATACAAATAGAGTTATTTTCATTCTCATTTTAACTGCATCTCTGAAGCCACTGCATATATTTGGTTTGGAAGAAGAAAATAGAGTGGGCATTTCTAATCTCAACTGGAATACTATTCCAGAGCAAAGTTCCAATGTATGGGAAACTTTTTTGAATAATTCCTTATTTGGTTTGGGAATTTTATACTGTTTGGTAGACATGGATCACAGGTGGGGTGTATTTCCAGGTATCCTATACTGGAATAGTGATTGTAAATATTCAGGAGTACTATTATTGGATATCCTGTACATTAATTTGGCTTTTCTCAAACAGATTCGGTCTTTAATAGGTAATATTTTTAACTTACCAGCTAAATTTTCCTTGCTTTCTTTCTGGATTGATATTAGCCCAAATGCTCTTTTTTGAAGATGTGCCAGCTTTGCTAAGTTTATATCATTTGAATTACCCCATACTGTATTACAGTAATCTAAATAGGGTTGTATGTAATTGTTATAAAATAGTTTTATGTGCCTTTCTGGGAGAAAATGTCTTATCCTACTGAGAAGCCATAAACATGAATTAACCTTTTTGATGATATATTTTATATGTTCCATCCATAATAGGTTATATCTACCAAAACACTAAGTAGTCTATCATGATAGACCATTTGCAAATTTGTATCCTTCCCTCATGTTGGAATGTTTATACCTCTTTTTCAAATGCTAATAATATGAACTGTTTGTAAGTTTTTGAAAAATGAGTTTTTTTCTACAAGAACTGAAAGCTTTGCATGGGTGTAAAAAAGGAATGATTTGTTCAAATGTTCATCATCTGGGGAAATGCATTTAAATGCCCAGTTTGTACATAAGAGTATTGTAAACTGTTTTCACTTACCTTCTACTCTCAGTGAGAAATAAACAATTGTATCCATTCTTCTCAAGGATTAAGGTAACAATCATGAATTTTCAAAATTTTGGTTATGAATTTCATAATTTCTTTTCATCAGTGTTTTGATGAAATTGCTCATGTTTAATTTTTCATCTGCTTACAATTCATTGCAAAGTATACACTCTTCTTGCCATTTGAAGTTAGACACAGTTTTTATTATTGTGTGTATTGGTTTGGTTGGTATTATGTGGATTTAATGCCATTTTTCAGCACATGTTAGGCTGTACATGGTTGTCAGTATATTTGGTGGAGAAAGGACTTAGAAAGGCCCCAGGAAGAATCATTGACTCACAGGAAGCAATTGGAAAGTTTTTTTACACTACCCATGTCAGCAGAGCTGAGACTTGAACCCACACAGAAAGGGGTGAGATGTTAATGATCTCTAGAGGCAGATGTTTTGGACCACCTTGCCACCTAGGGCCCCACTGTGTGTACTGGCAATTCAGCTTTCTGCCAGAGGTTGCTCATATTATTGCTTTTCCTAATTCTTCCAATGTATGGCAACATTTATTAAAACTGCCATTGAATTCCAGAGTATGTTCACAGATATTAAAAATAGGGGTGAAATCGATCATTTTGGCAGTTGTGGTTTAGTTGTTTCCAGTAATAGGTGTGAACTTAACAAACAAATCTCATTCCAAATTTTGACTCTTAAAATTTCTTCAGGTATACCAGCAAGGTAGACTAGTTGCTAATAATTCTCTCAAGTTGTTTATTTGCCTCTTCATACCAGATATAAGTTTCCACGTAGTGTTTGAGTGACAATGCCTGTCACTATGTCATCATTAACATAGATGTCTCCTATCCAATGCCAGAGTCCAATTCATTTGAAAAATTGTATTAAAAATCTGTATTCCAATTGGAATTATCAAATTATCAGCTCAGTTACACTTGTGACTATGAAATTACAAATATTTATCCGTTTTGTAGTTTTTTTGTAATTTGAATGTTGAAATAATCTACACAACATAATGACACTGGATCCAATCCACATGGTATGCTATTGACATCCAGTTCCAGATTTTGCCACTACTGTATTTCTCATATAACATTAACCCTGGTCTTAATCCTTGAGTTTTACTTAGAGAATCCAGTACTACTTTGGTACATTACATGTCTTGAACAATTTTTGGCAACCACAAATGATTTTCTGTGAAATATTAGTTTTGGAATTAGGATTATTTGAACTAATGTTTATGTGAATCATGATTAATTGAACATTTAGGTTGATTTTCACCTGCTGTATAACTTTGCTATCATTTTTTTCATTTCAAGATGCTTTAATTATCACCCCTCTGTTACATACATCATTCTATGTCACTACAATACACTGGAGAAATCTTTTAAATGAGAAAGGTCTGAGCTGGCCATCTGTTCCATTTTATTTGGCCTTGGGCCCCAATGTATTACAATATAAGGCCACTTGGACCTCTGTATTTGGACAAATAAAGCGTATCATTATCTATGTGTTTCTAACCTTAAGAATGTATGTCAGGTAGCAGGTAATAATTTATCTGCCCTGAGAATGCATTTAGTACCTTATTCTGAACATTCCATGCATGTTTTCTCTTACCAAACACATGCTCCCAAACCTTATAATATATATCACAGATCATCTGATCTATTCCAAGCTGACCTATCATTACATGTATTACCATATGTATGTGTGAGCAGATACTAATTTAGCATGATTGCACCACTTCATGCAGTTGCATGGAGACTAAATGGAACATAATAAATGGTGCTTATGAACATGATAAAAGAAAATTTATTTTTAACATTTGTACACATATTCTGATGAACCCAAAAGTTTGACAACATGGTTAATCATTTAGAGGTGAAAGCTGTTTAGAACACTTTCTTTCTAAACTTTTTCTTTGGTAAGCTGAAATCCAGAACTCTCTGACAATATTTAAACATCTGTTTCAAAGGGTAAAACAAAACTCAGACAGTAAATTTGGTGGCCTAGTGGTTAGAGAGTCCGCCTCGGATGCAGGAGGTCGCGGGTTCAAACCCCGGCCGAGTCATACCAAAGACTAAAAAATGATACTAACAGCTGCCTCGCTTGGCGCTCATCATTAAGAGGTTAGTGTTAGGACTGGTCGGCCTGGTGTCAGGATAATGTGACTGGGTGGGACATCATGCCACATGTCTGCAGCATGATGCCCCAGTGCTAGACATCACTATGAACTGTCACACTGCAGACATCGTAGCGATATGACTGAAAAATTGTTAAAGCTACATTAAAAATCTAAATCATACACACACACACACACACAAATCACATTAAAGTTCAGTCAGTATTCAACCTGCAGGTTCAGCCTAAATTTAGAAAATGAAGGTTGGCTTTGAAATCATCAAACTTTCAAGTCTAAAACTGAGATTTTGCTCAAAACTTAAAAAATCAAAGATCTTCAGATTTATTGAAGATGTTTCAGTTCATGATTCTCCTACATGAAAGTATGATTCTAATAAGTAGACACATCAGAAGAGTGGACAGAATTTGGTGGAGGTATTTGTATGGACAAATGTTTTTTGTTTTTATTTTTATGTGATACATATTTAGGTAAGGTATAGGTTATTAACTCTAATTTAGTCTCATTGCTTTTGACAAGTTCATAATAATTGATGCTTAATGTTTAAATACCAGAAATAAAGTTTCCTACTAACAGTTTTGTGGGGTTTTTTGCTTTTAGTATCTCCCCAACCTCCTTTCATTGCCAACACTTTGAAGGATAATGGTTTGGGTAGACTGGTTGTGTGGGCCATGGAAGAGAGTCAGGTCAGCTTGGTCTGTCAGATCAAGGGGGGTAACCCACAGCCCTCAGTAAAATGGATACGAGGTGGTATGACTGGGTCAGAGGTCACTGCTAATGCTTCTGTACAGCTTAACACAAACGGCACTTACGATGTGACATTAACAGCCACTGTGATGGCCGATAGATCTGAGGACCGAGTGACCTATGTTTGTCAGGGTAACCACACAACATGGACTTCTCCACAGAATGCATCACTGGAACTGTATCTGTATCGTAAGTAGAAATACATCCTTCTGTTACTCATGTTGATAAATTGGTTTCATAAGAAATAAAATACTGGCCTCAATCTGATGTGGCATTATTTGCAGTTAATATACTGTTATTTGATTCAGTCAAGCCTCCTATATGCTAGACTATTCGCTCTGTTAAAATCTCCTGTTTTAATAGCTATTTATTAAAAAATGAATTGTAGCATTTTGGTGACTTGTATCCAGAAATTCATGTGCAAGCAAAGAGTGATTGCTAGAAGGTAACCCTTGAACAGGGTGCATCTGTCGATTATCATTCAGTGACCATCTAATACCATCAATGTTAATTACGTCTTTCAAAGACATGAGTGCTAAGTGTGGATTTACTGTCTTACAATAACACATCACGTTCACAAGTTTTTAACAAAGCATCCAACTATAGAATGGTATTCCTGTGATCAAATCTGGAGAGTTAAGTGAGAATAAAATAATAATAATAATAATAATGAGGACTTTGTATAGCACCTAATCTTTAGAAGCTCTAAGCGCTTTACAACATTTGACAACACTTAAAAAACATATATAATGATATGATTACAAAAATAAAAACAAACATCACGAAATTAGAAACAGAAAACATGCTGTAAATATTTAAGGTAAGGATACATTATAAGGATACATTATTAGGTCTTTAAGTCTGTTCTTGCAGTTGAAATAGGTGAGTTTTAAGAGCGCTCTTGAATGAGATCACTGTGTCTTTGTGTCTAAGTGCAGTGGGCAATTCGTTCCACGTTGCTGGGCCCTGGTATGCAAAAGAGCGTTGTCCATATGATTTCATCTTCATAGTGGGAATGATGAGAATACGAGTGTCAGAAGAGGAGCGTAAGCATCTTGCAGGTGTGTACACATGGGTGAGGTCAGATAGGTATGTTGGACTGGAGCCCGTCAGTGAAACGTAGCACAGAGAACAAATTTTGTATTTAATTCTGGATCGTATGGATAGCCAGTGTAGGGTAGAGAGCAGGGGAGAGGCGTGCTCTGATCTTGGTACTCTAAGGATGATCCGAGAAGCTGTGTTTTGAACTTTTTGAAGTTTTTGGAGTAGATATTGAGACGAACCAGACAGAATTGAGTTACAATAGTCCAGTCTTGAAAGTACTAAGGAACACACAAGTGTTTTAGTGGCATCAACTGAAAGATACTTGCAAATGGAGCTGATGCATCTCAGTTCAAGATATGCAGCCTTGCATATGTTCATGACATGTTGGTGCAATGAGAGAGTACTGTCAAGAGTAACACTGAGGTTTCGTACTGACTGTGTGAATTTAACGTTGGTGTTGCTGATATTTATTGTCTGCGGTAAAGGATATGAATGAGAAAGTCATTGTGTTGTAATCAGAATGGCTTCAGTTTTATCATCATTCATCTGCAACTTGTTACATGTCATCCATGATTTCACATCGAAAATGCACCTCTCTATGCCTTGGATGGTAGCTTCAACTTCAGTTGGATGGCTAGATTTGTATATTTGGGTGTCAGCAGCATACAATTGGTGAGACACTGGACGATGATCTATGACACTTGAGAGTGGCTGAGTGTATAGAATGAAGAGAACAGGTCCAAGAACAGACCCCTGTGGAACCCACAGCATAGAGCAACTGGGCTGGAGTGTATACCATTTGTGGACACAATTTGTGTCCTGTTGACCAAGTAGGACTTGAACCATAGTAAGGCCGTATGATGAATGCCAAATACATGCTGGAGACGGTGAAGTAATATATCATGGTCTATAGTGTCAAATGCTGCAGACAAGTCAAGGAGAGTGAGGACTGTAATCTTTCCTCTATCCAAAGCAGAGAGAAGGTCATTGACTACTTTCAGAAGAGTAGTTTCAGTACTGAAAGAGTAGTTTCAGTACAGTAATGAAAATATTTATTTCAGAATCTGTCCTAATGTACAAATTTGACCTTCTCATTGGTGTTACTACATTATGGGTACTTGTTGATTCACTTATAGGAAAGTCATTTCATTGCAGATAGGTATATAATTGCATGAAGAGATTACTTTTGTTTTGCTTTACTGGTCATAGACCAGATGAGCTTATGGAATTGACTGTTTTTCATTGCATGTTGTCTCTTGTCCATTGTCTGTCTGTACACTGGCACAAGTTTGTTATCTGTACTAACCTAATTTGAGGATTGCAGTAATACTATACATTTATTTTCACCCCAAGGTACAGTTAGTTCTAAATGAAAATGGTGCTCCCCAGACCCAGAAACCTTCTTGAAAATCTTATTGATTTTCCTCCTGAATGGCTGGTCATATCAGTATGGGTATTTTACTTAAATACTTATGTCATGTTTAGTTGGTCCTATAATGAAAATGGTTCTGATCTGACATTGAGTATAGCCAGAAAATTTTATTATGATATAAGTTTGGTTCTAACTGAAATTACTTTTGTTCATAATAATAATACTAATAAAAATAATAATGACTTTATTTAAAGAGGGTAACACAATTAGCTAAGAACTAATCTACCTTGAGGCCATCATACAAAGGAATTTATCTGTTTTAGCTGCATCTCTGAAGTCACTGGATATATTGGGTTTGGAAGAAGGAAATAGAGTGGGCATTTCTAATCTCAACTGAAATGCTTTTCAGAGCAAAGTTCCAGAGTTTCTGTATTGGAAACTTTTTTAAAAAAAAATAATTCCTTATTTGGTTTGGGAATTTTATACCATTTGATAGGCATGGATTACAGGTGGGGAGTATTGCCAGGTAGCTTAAACTGGAACAGTGATGGTAAATATTCAGGAGCACTATTATTTTATATCCTGTACATTAATTTGGCTTTCATCAACAGATTTGGTCTTTAATAGGTAATATTTTTAACTTACCAGCTAAATTTTCCTTGCTTTCTTTCTGGATTGATATTAGCCCAAATGCTCTTTTCTGAAGATGTGCCAGTTTTTCTGTTTTAATCATATGAATTACCCCATACTTTATTACAGTTGTCTAAATAGGGTTGTATGTAACTGTTATAAAATAGTTTCCTGTGCCTTTCAGGGAGAAAATATCTTATCCTACTGAGAAGTCATAAACTTGAACTGACTTTTTTACTGATATGTTTGATATGTTCAGTCAATGATAGGTTATTATCTACCAAAACACCAAGTAGTCTATCATGACTGACCATTTGCAACTTTTTGTCCTTCCATGTCAGACATAATTCATCACTATCAAGATTTGTCCTTTTCTGCCATGTTGAGATAAGTAATATTTTAGTTTTACCAGTATTTACCACCATGCCATTGCATGTGCACCAGTTGTCCAGTTTATTTAGGGCATTCTGTAAAGACATTTCGAGTTTATGCTTTGTGTTTTAGATGTCTGACAATGTTGTGTCATCTGCATAGAGATCTGTAGATGATATTGAATCCCTTAGTAAAAGTGGTATGTCATTAATAAATAAAATAAATAGTGATGGACCTAGAATTGAGCCTTGCCATATCTAATTGTTCCAGGTTCAGACAGAACATTATTTATATGAACATGTTGTGTTCTCTCACTTAAGTATGAAGTAAACCATCTAACTGTGCTTTCATCACATTGGTAGATTTTCAGTTTCTTCAAAAGGATTTCATGATACACCATGTCAAAAGCTTTCCTGAAATCTACAAATACAGATCCTATTATTCTACCTTGGTCAAGTGCAGGAAGCCATTTATCAGTTAGGGAGATCAAGGCAGTCTCACATGAATGTTTCTATTTAAAGCCTGATTGATTAGGGTGTAACAGCAACTGTTTGGTTAAATGTGGCATGAATGAGTCATGGACATGTTTTTCAATCAATTTTGACAAATTTGGTAGTATTGAGATTGGCCGGTAGTTATCAGCATCATCCTTAGAACCAGATTCATGAATAGGAGTTACTTTTGCAGTTTTCCATATTTTGGGGACAGATGAGGTTGCAATACTTAAATTGATTATGAATGTTATGCTATCTAAAATAGCAGAGGCAGAAAAGTTAATGAGTCATGGACCAATCTGATCAAGTCCTGTAGCTTTCTTGGTATAAAGTTCACTGAGACAATTTTTAACAAAGTTTTTTGATACTGGTGGGATAGAAAAACATACCTCCTCAGAGATTTTGCTGCTGCAGAACTTTCATTGAAGACTTTCCAAATGGAGTTTTTGTTGCTCTTTTTGTTTTAAATCAATGATTGATAATAAGTTCTTTTAGCTGTTTTAATCATACTTGTTATTTTATTTCTTCATATTTTATATTGTGCATAGTTTTCCATAGCCTTGAATTGGTCTCATGTTTTCATACCGTCTAGGATTTCAGTAGCAAGCCAATTAGGTTGGATTTCAGTCTTCACTCAATGTGCTTTCAGTGGTACATGCTTAGAGACTACATCCATAAATAAGTCAGTCCACACCCTTAGAGACTACAACCATAAATAAGTCAGTCCACACCCTTCAAGACTACATCCATAAGTAAGTCAGTCCACACCTTTATAGACTACATCCATAAGTAAGTCAGTCCACACCCTTATAGACTACAACCATAAATAAGTCAGTCCACACCCTTAGAGACTACATCCATAAATAAGTCAGTCCACATCCTTAGAGACTACATCCATAAATAACTCAGTCCACACCCTTAGAGACTACATCCATAAAGAAGTCAGTCCACACCCTTAGAGACTACAACCATAAATAAATCAGTCCACACCCTTAGAGACTACATCCATAAATAAGTCAGTCCACACCCTTAGAGACTACATCCATAAATAAGTCAGTCCACACCCTTAGAAACTACATCCATAAATAAGTCAGTCCACACCCTTAGAGACTACATCCATAAATAAGTCAGTCCACACCCTTAAAGACTACATCCATAAATAAGTCAGTCCACACCCTTAAAGACTACATCCATAAATAAGTCAGTCCACACCCTTATAGACTACATCCATAAATAAGTCAGTCCACACCCTTAGAGCTTCATCTATGTCATCCAAATTTTGGATCATATTCCATGGAACTTTATATAGGTCATTGAGAAATTGTTCTTCATTAAAATTTTTGAATAAACTCTAAGTGATAGTTTTATGTGTATTTTTCTTATTTCTCTTGCATTTAACCTTTCTTCTCAAAAAAGTAGGTTAGTGGTCACTAAGACCAACATTCAGTACATTAACACAAGCCACATTGTCTGGTATGTTGGTATAAATGTGATCAATAAGAGTGCTTGATTTTTCTGTTACCCTTCTGGGCTCATTTACCAGTTGGAATAGGCCTACTGATTCAATAAATTCCATCCAGTAATTCCTTAATTGAGTATTGAGAAGGTCCTTATTTATATCGCCTAGTATATATTTTTCTTTCTCCTGTACAAAAACATTTTCCATTTGTTTAAAAAAGTTATCATTCCAAATTGATTTGGAGGAAGGTGGCCTTTAAATGAAACCAACTTGGAATGATTTTGCATCATTTTGAAAAATTACCACCCAGATACTCTCAATTTCATGTGATGCCAAGTCAAGTAGCTTTTCTGCATTTACATCTTCCCTAATGTATACAACAAGACCTAACCCTGCTGTCTCTCTGTCCCTGCATACTGATATATTGTAGCCTTGACAGTGAAATAGATTATCATTGTGGTTAGTATTTAATTTGGTTTCAGTGAGTGCCACAGTATCTGTCCTGAGAATCTTGTTACTCCTGAAGAGATGGCTATGTCAATGTAGGATTGCACTTAAGTACTTCTTATGATGTCTAGTTACTCCTACATGAAAATGGTGCTGATTTCATGTCCAATATGGCCACTATGGCAATCATATTGAAAATGTTGTTACTACTCCACATGACAGTATGGTCTGTTGTCTGTCATTCCTTAATCATCAGTTTTCCTTTGTCCTTCCATTCATCCATTATTATGGCATCTACCCTTAAATTACTTTGACAATTGCCCTGAAACTTTATACACACATTTATCCCAAAGTCCTGTTGGACTTAAATGAAATGACGATGCTCAGAGATCCAATATAACTGCCACACTGACCGTGTTGAAAAGCTCATCATCATACTCCTCCTGAGTGGATGGTCATGCGAACAGAGTTTTCATCAAAATACTTCTTATGATGTATAGTTGGTCATAAATACAGACAGTATTGATCTGACATGGCAGCCATCTTGAAATATGTTTCTTGCTTGTCCCTCTGAATAGAAAATCATTGACATGGGGTTGTTCACCTGTATTTTACAGTATAATTTGTAACTTTTAAAACTTTTTGTAAATATCTTTTCATTGCCTTGTCCCTTTTATATGCCTTCTATAAGGCAGTACTTATTATGTTTTAATGTTACAGTCTGTCTGTCAGTCTACCATTTCAGTTTCTGCACAATAATTCTCTTCTGAATTATAAAATTATTCCTACAGCACAGGCCTCAACCAAACTTTGTGGATGGCTTGCACTTGGGGTAAGAGTGAAGCCTTTTGATTTTGGTTTCACTGTGACTGCAAGAGGAAAAGCTGTTTATGAATACAATTTATAGTTCTATAGAGGACTGTAAGAGTCTGGGCATGCATATAAACTGTTATCCGCAGAATCTGATTCTTGTTAGTCAGTAAGTGCAGCTTAATGTTTCTTTAATCAGATTGAAAAAGAATATCACAAATGAAGCTTATTTGTTTCTAAGGAGGAAGCTTAACATATGTAGCTTTGCTTGAAATAATAATGGCAAATAAATATAGTAACTTTGATCCAGACTTGAAAGTATTCAGATAAATTTCATGTTATGAAAGCTTGCTTTGCAAAATTCTGACCTTTTCCTTTCCAGTCAGGCCTAGGCATCCAGTCCTGTCAGAACAAGAGATTGTACAGGAAGGAGGAAACCTGTCAGTGAAGTGCAGTGTAACTGGATGTAGACCAGTAGCCAATCTCACATGGACTGGACTTCAAGGGCAGCAGAGACAGACAAATACCTGGATTCCTGAAGACGAGACATACAATGTCACTTCACTGTACACAACAACTGTCAGCAGGCAAGACAATGGGGTTGTGCTGCAGTGTACAGTTGCACACACAGCCCTGGGATCTAGCCTTACTGTCTCAACAATACTTGCAGTGTGGTGTTAGTAATTTTGTTATTTAATGCAAATTAGCTCACTGTGCTTGACTGTGGTTCTACACTGCAGCCTCTCAAAGACCAGAAATTTGTGGCAAAAAAAAATGTTTTTACTTATATCACTTACTTACATTACCAATAAATGTTGCAAGTGAATAACACTTATTTCCCTTACATCTTAAACAGACACATCTCTGAGAGAATAAAGGGATATTAATACTAACCATAATATTAATCGATTTTTCCAAGTTTGTTTTCATGCTAAAACCCATTGTATCCACATAACATATATTACCTTGCTTGACAACTATTGTTAGAGTGTTCTTAGCATACATTTTGTCTTTCAAATATGAACAGAGACAGCTCCTTAATTAGCATAATCAGTTTGCTTCTAATGCAGTATTGGACATGAAAGTTAATCCTGAATATAATGAACTAGAAATTAAAGAATCATCCATGCCATTTATTCAGTTCATAAAGGGACCTGATACTAACATCGGTAAAGTGACTTTCATTAATTTTATTGGATTGACTCACTGGATTGCAATCAAAAATCAAAGGTTGAGTTGTTTATGAGGATCTGGTCTGATTAAACACAATACAAGGAAGCTGTCCCACCCCTATTGATGTACATTGGCTATAATGGTGAGCCTTAAACTATGGGAGTGTACTATAAATTAAGTTAGAATTGCATGTACTATGACAGCAGACATCACCAGATACCCAAAATTGATTGTCTGCCAAATTACCATCTACCTTTTTTGAACCAGGTCAAGTGAAGTTATTAAAATGCTTTAAATAAGTACCTTAATTATTTCAATTTAGATGCCCTTGTTAGTCCTTTTCAATTGTGGCTGTGCTTGTAAGAATATCTTTTCTTGCTATTTGGGTGCTGGGCACTTTTTTGCAGAAATATTTCAGCTACACCATCTATACACAAAGATTAAATGATCAGTCCTCAAGGACCATATTTCATGTAATTTGTTTGTACATAAATTTTTCCTTACAGCGTGAAAAATAATGTGTAAATTATTGTATCATTCTAAAGAAGAGATAAATGACCTGAAATTGAGAAGGACTCTGAAAGTCTACTCATTCATCAATATGATATTCTTCCGCATCAAATGTAACTGCCAGAAAGCAACATGCACTAATAAATATGTGATAGCCCTTGACCTTAATATGCTTTTCTGTGCTATATTTATAGACCCTAGAGAGCACTTGTCATAGTACAGCTGAACCACTCTACTTGCGAAAAGTTAGAATTATTTCTTCTATGGTATTTTCAATTACTGCATCTCATGTTTGTTTTTCACATTGTGAATATCACATTCATTCGTTTGTTTGAAAGTTTCATTTGTGACTCAGTGAACTCATCCACATGATTAGCTTTATCATTTTTACTTTCCAATGGATCAAACAGCTTGTTTAGTTCATCCACAAACAAATCTAAACCATAAGCTCAGTGTCTAATATATGAGTGTACATTGTTTTTTTACAAAGAAGTTCCTAATACTATTTTTAGACATGTGTCATGCAATATGAAACTGTGCAGTCTGGAAAAATACTGCATGATTTTGACAATGCAAAGTTAAAGGAGAAAAAAATGAGCAATGCCATGATAATAATACAATATCTTGTTTGAATTTGTTTACATATGTGTGGAATACATAAGTTTAAAAGAAATAACTGTGACACAGACAGTGGTATTCCATCACACATTTTTTATTCGTACACCACATAATCAAAATAAAATATGCCCATTCAATATGAATGAGAGATTTCAACCCTTCTACATGCCATTTTGCTTAACATGCCTTGGTGCCCACATTTAGCTGAAGCCTTTGTCAAAGAGAAACCAGTAATAATACATGGAAATTATACATTATATATACCATATTCCCTCAGTTTCCAAGGTATATAATTTATATTTAAATATTCATAATTTGTACATCCATATAAACTCTATTTAGTTTAAATCCCAAGAATGATCAATTAGCATGCTGCATTGTTTTTGCTGCAAGTAAAATAGCCTCTCCATTCCCATCAAAGAGGATTACCCATTTTCAGTAAGTGCATGTGCTTTCCTGTAGTTAGGCAGCAATTGTCTGATCATTACTCATGTTAATTGCAACTCTAAATTCAAAGCACTGACACTTCACTCAGTCATAAACAAAAATTTGGTATGTACTTGATTGTGGCTTTTGATTTAGATTTCAAGTGTCAGCACTCACAGTTTAGTTACCTACATAACAAGCCAGTTGTGCACAATTTCACATGCATACTCATTTTTTAAGGGTATTCATTAAATTTAGCATAGATTCATGTTGTGTTTCCAGGAGAAGACACTGGGTCCCAATATTAATTAATTAGTTTAATTTCTATGAATGTTACTTTCAGTTCTACCTACCAATGTCAGCATCACCAATAACAGAGAGGTAACAGCAGCAAGAGATACATTGACACTGATATGTACCACAGGGACCTCCAATCCCATTGCTGACATCATCTGGAGTAACAGTACGAATGCCCCAAATGGGGAGCTCTCCACCAGAATGGAACAACCTGGAGCATATGGTGGGAAAATCCTGTACCAGAATTTGACCATCACACCCACCCGCTACATGGATGGAAGTATTATTACATGTTCAGCTCAGAATTCCAAGACTACTGTACAGAGAGTTAGTGACAGTGTCATCCTTAATGTAATGTGTAAGTTTTTATTATTATACCTTAATGCACACACCTTAAACAATGTTTTCTATTCTGCATATATTTACAGTATTAATAGAACCTACGTTTTTTCTGATTGTCAAAGGAGTATAAAAATTTTGGCTGGTCTGAACTATTAGCCAGTATTCTATAAGTTAGTAAGCTGCTTTTGAAGACCAAATTGTGTCAGGAGGACTGCAGTATTTATGTGATGTTACCATATTTTCCAGTGTATAAGTCAATGTGGAGTGAAGTCAGATCAACACCATGGCTTCATCTTTGTCACTAGTAACTTTTGGTTTCATAAATATGAATGGTATCACTGTATTCTATTCAACATTAGTGGGGAAACTGCAGTCACCAATGTTAACCTGATTTTTCTTCAGTTTTGTTATGTTTTGTGGGGGGAGTGTGAAGGGAGGGAGAGAGGGGTTTCAGGGTGATTGTTATCTATATTGTTCAGTTGCCTGATGATTGTGATGGTCCTCATGAACAAGGGCACTACTGTATTTCATTATCAAATAACACCTCTGAATAAACAGTTCATTATTAATTATGATATCCAGTGTCATAAGAATCACATGACTGTACAGTATCAGTTACATACTAATTAAATAGCCTGGAGATTTAGCCAGGTGATTCCATTTGATACCTGTTTGAGGCATGATTTGACATGTGAAATCAAATTAGGGAGGCTACCAGTAGGGGAATGAGGTAATCGATAGGGAAATGAAAAATGTAGAAAAATTAAATTATTGATGGAGACAGAAGAACAGAGAAATCACATTAAAAGAATAATAAACTTCATTAAAATGTACCAGTATTACAATGAAAACAGTGCCCATGGCTAACATAATTATTTACGTCCTGAGAGAGGGAATCATGTTGTGATTCTCAATCCACTTAAGATCATAAAACTGGTACCATTATTGATGTTGATTAATGATAGAGAACAAAGTGGTACCGGCATTGCTTATTACTGGTACCCAAATCCAATATCAGGGTTTAAACAGTTACAGAAACCAAAGCCCAATCCATCAGTTACAAGCATTATCAAAAGAGATATGCCTAAACAATGTATTGTTAGGATTGAATATGGGTAATGTGTTGACATCACATTTTGATTTAAGCTGAAATGCACAACTAATGATGGATCAGTGATGATCATAGAGTAGTCCATCTCACTATATAGCATTTTAACCTATATTATAGGCATTCTTTAGTAATATGACAGTACTGTGAATATATGATAGTTATCTACTTAATCTATGGTATTTTTATAAATATTCTTTGAGCAATTTTGAATTGTTAATATGGATTACATCCCTTTGTGCAATCAACTATATCAGTGAAATTTTGTACTGCTAATAACTCGAGTACATCAGATAAAATATTGGTAAATGAAATATCAATAGAGCTATGGCTAAATTTTGATGAGAAAGAATTAGGTATGGTATAAGAAAAAGGTGAGTGTATATCTATATATATATATATATATATATATATATATATATATAACATTTTTCTTTTAGAAACAAATTATATGCTTACATAAGTACAGTACA
>JAECUM010005104.1:0-70646 GCA_016617855.1 Megalonaias nervosa | reverse complement strand
TTTTGTTTGTTTGTTTGTTTGTTTATTTCTTTTTGAAAAGCACATCTTCATGGTGGCTGCTGGGACTTACGACAAAACCATTAAATTCCGTAAACGCATCTCCGTTGCCATCACGATGTTCTATGGTCCAAATTACAGATTCACATTACTGCTTCATGATTTGATTATGTTCATGACCCAAAGATGTGATAACATCTATATTGCTGGAAGTGTGGAAACCGTCATGGATTTCATGTAGGAGTAGCTTAATAGGTAGCTCTTCATGTGTTCTAGCAAACTAGCCTTAAGTAATATAATTTTCACATATTTCTTGTGTGATTTTTATTTTCCTTAGTTTTGACCACATATTAGTCTGTGACATTCATTCTAATATGGCAACAGACTCTACAGCATTCTCGTCATACGATACATATAGCTCATAAAGGTATTCTAGCAAAATAAATGTTTTCGCACCATTTTTCCATTACACGTTATAATATTTAAGTTATGTACATTGTATGCAGAAATGTGGGAATTTGATGTTTTGGCCATTACTAAAACTTTCCTCAATCCATCCATTTCGTTTGATAGCGGTTCATTAAACAGCCCACCCATTTCACTGTAAACTCTTGAACGTTCTAAATATGTCATATGTATAAGCAATAAGAGTTTCATCATTAACAGGACTGTGGATCCTTTCGTTCATGAATATATTGGTTACAATTGCCCCTTCGTACATGAATATATCTGATACCATTACCCTTTCGTACATTAATATATTGTATACCATTGCCCTTTCGTACATGAATATATTGGATACCATTGCCCTTTCGTATATGAATATATTGAATACCCTTACTATTTCGTACATGAATATATTTAATACCATTGCCCTTTCTTACATGAATATATTGAATACCATTGCCTTTTTTATGGGATACTCAACAACAGAAAACAAAAATATCTATTGTTTTCACGGCATATTTGAATAATTGGCCAATGCGAAGACAATCTTACGGGACATAAAGCATCCATACTGACAGGATAACTTGAAATTTGAACAAATATGCCTAAAATAACACTGATCTTATTGTTTTGATATCTGTCAAATGTAACCAGAACAGAACTATTAATGTTACACCATAAGAACCTCCATGGATAACAACAGCAAAATATCAATTTGCAAACTTCGGAGTGCCGAACGAAAAGCAAAGCAATGCAAGCTACACCTTTATTAGACTAAATTTCGTGCCCTGCGAAACAAAACAATCTCTAAGAGTCAAGACGCCAAACAACAAAACAATCTCTAAGAGTCATGACGCCAAACAGCTACTTACTGACAAATTAGTACAAAACCTGAAATATGCCATTAAATCTTCCGATTAGCTGGGTTTCTTTATATGTTTAGCAAAGCAATAAATTCCGGTAAGGAGATTTAGTTGAGTTTTGCGGCATAAGTAAAGATTTTTATCGCTTGTGGTATAAATGACTCATCAATAAATGAAACTTAATGGCATCACACTAGGCATTTTAAGGTAGCTTTCTAGATCTTAAAGATAGAATAAAACCAATGATACTTCCGGGCGAGTTTTCAGCGTGTATCTGTGCTACAGCTGGTGTACCTAAAGGATCCGTTTTGGACCCTTACTTTTTCTCATATACATAAATGATATCGAATATGATATAAATTCCAATATGATTATATTTGTAGATGAAACAAGTCTCTTTCTAATCGTAGATAACCACGTCGTAACTGCTCATAACATCAACTCCGATTTGGAAAGTAATCTCACAATGGGCAAATAATTGGCTTGAAACTTTGTAACCCTTCAAAAACTGGATCCCTGACAATTTATAAGAATACTTAAGAACCATTCCATCCACCACTACATATGTTTATCCAGTCTCACAAATATATTGGATTATTCTTCTCACACCAGTGCTCAAGGCACAATCCCAAAGACTATATTAAAAAAGGCACTGTCAAGAACTAACGTAATGCGCAGACTAAAAAATTTCAACTTGAAAGGAAATCTTCATAACTTATACATACGTCTTCTACACAACCTATTCTGGAATATCGTTGTGTGGTTTGGGACAACTGCAAATTATTTCGAAAAGTGAACTCAACAAAATATAAAATAATGTAGCCAGAATGGTGACTAGTTTAACAAAATTAGCATCTGTTGAATCTTTATGTCGAGAAATTTGATGTGAAAATCTTGAATCTAGACAACAAGAAACACAAAGGTATCCTTCCATATAAAATGACAGCCTGTCCAAGCCCTCCCTATCTCACAGCTCTTATTCCACCAGCAATACATATTTTCCTCTATAACTTACGTAATGTAAAGTTCCATCGGTAAAAGCTAGAACAAGTGTTTAAGGGCCGGGTTGGGGTGGGTGTGGGTGGGTCAAGACCCCTAGGCAAAAAAAAAACACGTACACACAAACGTACAGTCACTTGTCACCTGAAATTTGACCATCGTTTTATTCTTGCGTACGTTTATTGGGTGTTATGCACACTCTGAGTAAATAAACATACAGACTTTTGCTTTGGTGCCCTTTCGGACAAAGTCAGGACCATTTTGACATGTTGGAACCCTACACCCACCCCAACACTTGACCTGTTCCGGCCCTGTGTTTATTACAAACTTGCTTCTCCTTTTGGAAATTCTAGACTGGCCTACATTACCTATCGAAACTCGTCAAAACGACTCCATTAACAACTTAATAGGTACATGACATAATCGTGACACTCATGTTTCCAGACACTTTTCGTGGGGTATAAGAAAATCTCACATTCTTAATGCTTAACTTCAGACAAATTACAGTTCACTTTATCAAAATGTATTTAAAAATATAATTGAATCACCTCCTTGCAGATGTGGATTTGCGTTATTACTAAGAACAACGCATGTAACTGTTCCAATCACATAGTATATTAACTACAAATACCATTTTGTATGGTGATTCAACGATTTCTTATGAAGCAAACATTCGTATGTTCGATGGCGTTCATAAAAAGCACACGTATTACTAACAGGTGCTTTGCCAGTTTGTCTGTGATTTACAGAGAAACTGGCAAAGCACATGTGGACCCTTCTGCAATGAAGAAACAAATGAAAGAGGACTCAGGCTCTTGGAGTTTGCTGCCTACAACAATCTTCTGCTAGCCAACACATTCGGCCCTCACAAAGCATCTAGAAGCTGGACCTGGCACAGTCCAGATGGACAACATCACAACCAGATTGACTACGTCTTGGTGATAAAACATTCTGCATAGGACTGAATATCGCCAGAACACGAAGATTTCCAGGAGCAGATATTGGAAGTGACCATGATTTATTAATGACAACGTTTCGCCTCCACCTGAAAATGATCAAAAAGTCTAACCAACCAATAATCAGATTTGACCTTGACAAATTGAAAGATTCAAAGTCACAGAAGCCTTCCAAGCAATGATAAGTGGTAAATTTGCACCTTTGATAACCCTGGAGAGCCAAGACACCGACCTAGAGTCCTTAACAACCACATTCAACACTGCTGTGACTAGCACAGCTAGCGAGATCGTTGGCAAGTATCGTCGAACAAAGAAACATGGGATCACAACAGATGTTCTTGAACTATGCGACAAAAGAAGAGAACTGAAAAAGGGAAAGGAGATCATGAAGGAGCTAGAAAATACAGAGAGATAAACAACATTATCAGAAAAAG
Source organism: Megalonaias nervosa (assembly GCA_016617855.1). NCBI lineage: Eukaryota > Metazoa > Mollusca > Bivalvia > Unionida > Unionidae > Megalonaias > Megalonaias nervosa. The sequence continues at coordinate 66,950 of JAECUM010005104.1, read as the reverse complement.
CATGAAAAAGGCAAAGGAATCCTGGATAGAAAGACAATGCTGCAAAATCGAAGACAGTCTGAGTAGAAATGACAGCAAAATGGCATATCAATTGGTGAAAGATCTCACAACCCATAAACAAGGGAAAGCTACCACCATCCAAGACAAATCAGGAAAATGCCTCACAGAAGATCAAGAGATCCTCAAGCGATGGACATAATACCGCTCATAATTGTACAATCATAAGACCCAACGAGATCCAGCAGTACTAAATTGCCCGCAGCCAGAAGAAATTGATGACAACACCATTCTTCGTGAAGAAGTAGAAACTGCAGTTAGGTCACTAAAGAAAGGAAAGTCAGCTGGCATTGACAACATACCAGCAGAGCTCATTCAAGCAGGATGAGAAGAGATAGTCACAGTCCAAACAACAATCTGCAACAAGATATGGCAGACAGGAGAATGGCCCACCACATGAACGTAGTCCTTGGTCATCGTGCTCCCCAAGAAAGGAAACCTACAGCTATGCCAAAACTATAGAACCATCAGTTTGATCAGTCACCCGAGCAAAGTCATGAAGAAGATAATTCTCAACAGACTAAAGCCTCAAGCAGAGAAAATTATTGCTGAAGAGCAGGCAGGCTTCCGAGCATGAAGGAGCACCACAGAACAAATCTTCAATCTCAGACTCCTTTGCGAGAAATATCTTCAGCATCAGCAGAATCTATACCACGTCTTTATTGATTTCAAAAAAGGCCTTTGATAGGGTATGGCATGCAGCCTTATGGGCAACTATGAGAAAGTATAACATCAGCTCAGACCTGGTGCAGGTTGTTGAGCACCTCTATGACAAAGCCACCAGTGCTGTTCTCATCAATGGCAGCAAAGGAGATTGGTTTCGAACAACAGTTGGAGTCAGACAGGGATGTATAATGTCACCTACACTCTTCAACATTTTCCTGGAAAGGATCATGGAGGATGCCTTGCATGACCACAAGGGCACTGTCAGCATCGGAGGAAGAACAATCACCAACCTTCACTGCGCAGATGATATTGATGGTTTAGCAGGAGATGAAAAAGAACTGGCTGACTTGGTTCAGCGCCTCGACACAACCTCCACAGCATACGGTATGGAGATTAGCGCCAAAAAAAAAATATAAAAAAAAATGATGACAAACAACACCAATGGCATCAGTGCAGAAATAAAGGTCAGTGGACAGAAGCTGGAAAGAGTCACAAGCTTCAAGTACTTGGCATCAATTATTACAGATGGGGGCTCCAAACCAGAACTACTTTGCAGGATTGCCCAGACAACAGCAGCAATAACAAGGTTGAGACCAATATGGACAAATACAAACATTGCTTTTGGTTCCAACATAAGGCTGATGCGCTCGACTGTCATATCCATCTTTATGTATGCTTGTGAAACATGGACGCTCACATCAGATCTACAAAGAAAGATTCAAACCTTCGAAATGAGATGCTACCGCAAGATCTTGGGCATCTCATACATTGACCATGTAACCAACGAAGAAGTCCACAACAGGATCCAACGAGCCATCGGATCATATGAAGATCTCTTGACCACTGTAAAAAAAAGCGCAAACTGAAGTGGTACGGTCATGTCTCAAGATCATCTGGATTGGCAAAAACAATCTTGCAATGCACAGTGAGAGGGTGCAGAAAAAGAGGCAGACAGAAAAAGAGGTGGGAAGACAACATTAAAGAGTGGACAGGCATGGGATTTGGAGATTCCCAAAGGGCAGTAGAGAACAGGGAAAGATGGAGAGAATTGGTTGTAAAGTTAACTGTGGTGCCCGAACGACCTCTTAGGTTAAGGGATTGATGATGATGATGATGATGATGATGATTACTAACACGCATGCACTTGTAGGGCAATGAATAGGTTCATATAGCAATTCCTTTCTCCCAAAATGATGGGCCATTCTGCAAGAACTAGGTATACAAAGAATACCATTTTCTTCCTTTCTTCTGTTCTTTTCTCTCCTCTTCATTTTCTACACAGTATCCTACACATTATAATTACGTTTTTCCCCATTTATGGTCTTCCTTTTTGTATATCCTCATTTTTACGAACCCCTTTGTGTTTATCTTTGTGTTTTAAATACCTTGACTAAACGCTAATGCTTAACTAAGAGACTCTTCACATTGACTATTCAACAATTTAAATATATTGCCATTAAAATTCCGCCAAATAGTCACATATATTTACTATGTTTTTATGGCAAGGAACGTACCTACATAAGTCGCTGTGCCGTAAGACAGCAAATCAATGCAAATTATTCTTGAAATGAAGGGCGACTAAAATACAAATCTAATGTTTGTATTAAGTTGTATCACTCAAGTCAAAAACCATTTAAAAAGTTTCCGATGCGATTTGTTTTTGCAAACAAACGGATTGTACTGCTTCGTTGCCCCGTCAACTGTTATAAAATTCTTTGCACGTAATCAATCTTGCCCGGCTGTAACATGTCCATCTATCTAATTATTAAAGTTTTTGTCTGAACAAATAAGCTGCAAACCAGCCCATTCACGAGAACTACCCAGGCATGAATAAATTCTGTCCACAAAAAACTCCTGCATGTGAAAACAGAATGACGTCAATGCATTAATGTGTTTACTTCCAATAGACGAAGCTAGCGTTTCTTAAGAGTCAATGAACGACCCAGCTGATTTGACTCACTTCCGAGCCACATTCCATCAATACACAAAGTGATGCTTATGGTTTGGCAACAGTTAAACATCCTCTTTTAATCTTAATTTGCGGTCCTATTTCTACTAGCACTAGATGTAAACATTGTTCCCGTCAAAATCCGTCAAATTCTCTTCAAGATTTCGTGCAATCCTTCGAACTATAGCCGTGTATATAAAGTGTAACATAAAAAGCTAAATAATCAATACTGTAAACTGAAGCTACTTGGACATGCAACTGATGTATCCTAACAACAACAACAACACCAACAACAAGAGCAATAATAATAATAATAATAATAATAATAATAATAATAATAATAATAATTAGTATAAGTATAGTTTCAACGTATCTTTAGCAGCTTTGAAAATTATTTATTCCACAAAATCCTATTAAAATCCAATCTTTTCATTTTTATTTTAAATATATCGTAGCATATTAATTCATATAAAATTAAAGCAGGTTGCGATATATTTTTCAGGATATTTCTGATATAAAGTTTACTCTCAAGACTAGAAGGGCCTAGGTTAACAAAGGTCCTGAGTTCGACCGTTCGAGAGACACATGCGAGAAACAGTCCTTGTCAATGCATATCCTCTTTTTCCGCGACCCCGGGTAGCAAGGCGCTCGCCTTTACAGATTTCTCACGTATCTCATATCTGTGAATGAGTTCAAGTCTCAGCTGGACCAACTCAGGTATGTGAGGAAGCTTGCCAGTAGCTTCCGTTTCGTATGTGGTTCTTCCCGTGGCCTTTCAGAGTTAGACCTCACACAATCAAATCAATCTCGATTTCTGCATGCCTCGCTTTCATTGCAGCCGCAGTGGCCCGTGTTCGATCTGGGGCTAAGGCTTTAAACCCGTGACTAGAAGTTTGTTCGATTTCATCCATCGAATCAGCACAGCTCAGCTACCGCGATGTACCCTCTGGCAACACGATATAACCTTCAACGTGATGCTGTGCCGTAAAAACACCGAAAACAAAAACAAACCCGATTTCATTAACGGTCTTAACTTAGTGAAAAACTCAACCCGCAAGTTCGCATGTTAGTCATTTATGAACTCAAACGAACTAGTTGCATTAAAACAAAGTTTGGAAACAAAGACGGTTATTTTGGGTCTTAAAGGTGTGATAATGACGTGAAAGGAGACTTTAAAAATGTTACAGATGGACAAGGCTGAGATGATTACGTACTCAGGATGAGAATTTATATGAAAACAGTGACGAGTTTTAATTAAATTTTCTCCATCTCAAAGTACATGTCTTATTAGGTGCCAAAGTCTTTCATTATAGTTTGAGAACCTGATGAGCATACGATGCCCTAGGCCAGTATCATTCAGCAGAATAAGGTACAGGGTGGGTGGCCACTGACGAAGCACAAGTATACCAGGGACACTCCTTTGCACACACTCAAAAAATAGTAAACGTTTAAGAAGAGAGACCCGTTGAAAACCTGACTGTCCGTTAAAAAAAAAATGGACGAATGGCCACACTGTACTATAAATATTGCAACTTTCAAGGAACTAGCATAGTGTGAGTGAAAAAATTAAGGTTTTCTGTTCTAACATTTAAAAAAACCGCAAAATATCAAAATCATCAGAGAAGCCAAAAATGCAATAATTATATGAAATTGAAACCTCTGATTGATGGATAGGATGGAAGTTTTCGGTCCACAATGATTGTAAATCGAATGAATTGACTTGGCCATACTTGTTATTATTGATTGCATATGCGTCATCCTCCACATATTGGTTCGTTTGACCCTGATATGAACTGATTCCGTCATAACTTGGTTTGGTCATGATTGTTTACGAGCAGTTGTTTCTGCTGACTAGGCAAGTTTCGTCGTAACACAATTGAAATCGATCACGTTTCCATTCATTAGATTTCTCGCAATCTCAAACAATCCTGGAAGTAGTACTCACTGCGAAAAAACAGATCAATTAATGTTTAGCATGCGCAAGTAAAACGTACTAAATATAGAATCCGTACTGTTAGTTACCATGCTGAGAAAAAAATAAAAATAAAAGGGACAGCGCAGATGCTAAATCGATATGTATTATTTGAATGGGTCAGTATTTGAGCCTGCATAGACTCGAGAACGGTAAAGGTTAATCAATGCCCTTGAACACGTCACTGTTTTGAATGCGTTGCTTAATAATCATTCAATTTTGTTTTTTTACTGGTAATCATTGCTGTTGCCTTTCATGTCACGTCTAATTGTTATATCCTCATTTAGTGCCCTACAACTGACCAATCACCAGAAATGAGATAACCAAAATTCGGTAATTAGCACAGCACTTTCTGTAAAACTAAAAAAAAAAGTGAATGTTATATAAATTTTAATATTGTATCGTTTGTATGTTGGTGGTTGGTTTTAAGGCTATTTTTAACTGGCTATATCGTGTTTGAAAAAGGTGGGAACTTTGTGCTTTTCCCATCGACCCACATAGACAGCCGACCCGGGATGGAATGGACGGGTATCGGTTCCATGACCCTTGTATTATTAGTCCGACGTTCCAATAACTGAACTTAACAGTACCTTACTCTTAAGATGAGGACCAATTCCTGTAAGTACAGTCACATAAAACACGACACCTTGACATTGGTGAGGATAAATAATGCTTCTATGTAATGCTGGCAGAGCAGACAAACAAATGGAAATGCCTTTCCCCAACCTCCTACAATATATTACATAGATTAAAGACACTTTCCCAGAAGTTTCATAACTTGAAATCATTTATTTACTGCCAGACATAATTTCTTGCCGTCCAGGTGTGATATTTTTGCCAGCCTTCGACTAATTTCCTAAATTTCGTTTGAAATGAGCACAACTGTAACATTCTATTTATTACATGAAATAATCCATTTGTTTTACAAAATCGCAAAATAATGTGTCCATGAAATAAATTCGGATCACTAGGTCATCGCACCTTTGCCCGCAATGACGTAATGACGTTATGTATGATATCATCAAGTGTTATTATACGTGTTGTGTGTGTGTGATTGGATTTTTAATGTAGCTTTAACAATTTGAGTCGTATCGCTACGATGTCGGCGGTGTGGCAGTTTAAACTGATGTCAAGCACTGGGGCATCATGCCGCAGATATGTGACATCTTGTCCCATCCAGTCACACCAGGCCAACCAATCCTAACACTAACCCCTTAATGCTGAGCGTCAAGCGAGGCAGCTGCTAGTCCATTTTTAGAAGTCTTTGGTATGACCCGGCCAGGATTCAAACCCGCGACCTCCTGCCCATAAATTTTGATAAGGATCGCTTGGTCCGTGTCTGTGTATATATAAATGTGGTATTCGAGAAATTCTGAATATTTTGCTATAACTTTTTTTTGAACCTGTCAGTAAATCTAACGGCGATCGTTCGAGAAAATAATATTATATAAAATGATTGAAGCTGCACGTGCAGCATGACTTACACTAGCAGATATACGCTTGTCACGTAACATAGGTAAAAGTTAGTGACCCAAATCTGGCAGAGAAGGAGAATATTTCTGCTATAGAGCAAGGAACATACTGTAAAATCTGGGCACTCTAAGGGCATCATTAAACTGATATCAAGACCGACATGCACTAAGTTTAAAGATATAGTACTGTCATATCTTACAATTTTGACGTCATTTCATATTTTAAATTTGGTCGCGAATCCATGGAAGATGATCCACGTTCTGTAATCGGAGAACGGGAAGTGGTTCCTGTGAAGGTAGCAATTGACGAAGAACGCGATGCACAGTGGAACATATTTCTAATATCACATGCATTAATACGTCAGTTGTTTTCAATATACGGTAGAATCATCTGAAACTCAGAAGGTTTATCCTAGATGGGCCTCGCATGAATTGAAGCTTGATTAAAAACAGACTCGGGTTGAAATAGCCAAATTCCAACCCAACAAAAATGAAAAAGAGCGACGGACCAGGAGATGTTTGAATGAGAGTGTCAAAGGTGTTGAAACATGGATTTACCTTCAGGAACCGGACTCAAGAGAAATAATAAAGTTTGGATCGCAAAAGAAACTAGCAGAGACCCCAAATCGCTCGACATAGTCCGATTATCAGAAGACTCTTTTCTCGATGCAAAAGACATGGAGAATGGTAAAGACATAACATGGAATTGATGGTATTGACTGAGTAAGAAGATGAAAGTTGATAAATAAAAATGTCACGAAAAGGGTGTTTACCAGTTAGCATTATTACAGGTGACAAGTTAGTAACAGTAGCCACAGTCTGACTATTGACCCTTGGTGATGCTTCGAGCCAATACAAGCTGACTGATATCCACACCAATAACAAAGCCAATGCGGAAACGCCCATTTAATGATATTATGGACCTGTCGAGTTCCAAGCGAGAAGAGGTACTTAAATGTAGGGGGTATACTATTAAAACAGATATGATACTGGCTTAGTTTTGGTGCTTTACGGCACAGCAACAAAAGTAGGTTATTATGTGCCGAGGCAAATGGAGTAAAATGCCAAACCCAAGGACACAGCACGGTAGCTGACCCAGACTGTCGAACACGCACCCTTTTGGACGTGAGTCTTGCACGCTAACCACTGCCATCGCGGCTTTTATGTGATACAGATATATCAACTACATAACACAGTAGTCATGTGACAAAGTTTACTTCACATTTTGTTTATTTCCAAATCGAGCGTAACGATGAATTTACATTGGTTGTTCACAAAACAACATGTATTTGGAACAAACACCATGTATTTATAGTCTGTATTGTTATTTAAGGCATCTATTACTCACGACCATCTCAGTGGAAGAATCGCAAAGTAAGTTTGTATCCATAACTTTAGGGAACGGGTCAGACTTCTTACCAATAGCCGAACACATTCAACGCACTTTAATCTTACTATATCATTCCCATGACAAACAAGTGCGCCACGTTATGTATGTTTTATATGAAATAAAGTTTTAAAAACTTGAGTAATGAAACTATGTTATGCTATTAAACACAAATTGCTTTTGCGCATCCTGATGCGCAGCATACAATGACGTTACATAATACATCACGACATCCGGTACATGCATTAGGTCTTTAAATCATAACGGTATGTGTTCAATGGCGTTCCATTATAATTCATGAACCAGGATCACAAATATTTGGCCATCGGTACAACCCAGGCGGATGAAAACCCATTATAACTTTCTGCACATTATTGATCCCTAGAGATGGAAAATGTGTGATAGCAGCGCATAACTATTTGCCATCTTTGTGTTATTGCCACATTTGCACATATACCCCCTAATTTGCCATTATATATTTGTCCTGAAGGGTCTTTATAACAATCTCCTGTAAAATCATCATTGGTTAAGTAAGGGTATTCAGATTAAGAGCTAAGCTAGTTTTTACAGGCACTTGTGAGTGTAATAAACAGCTTTAAATTATCTTTACTGGTTTGCCATTGGCAGCGTCTGTTGTCTACATTGTTTTAATACAATATTTGCTAGCACTCTCTTTAATAACTCAAATATTTGTTTACAGTGTCATTTTTATTTCCTGTTTCCACTATCATCTCATCGTTTGATACCTTTACTGTGTAAAGAAGGTACTAGAAAGAATAACCATAGAATCTGTGTCATTGTTTATTGGAACCTCATAGTTTGGTCAACAAGAATAAATCCGAGTGGATTGTTACCACACAGCTGAACATAGCAATATCCATCCATGAAGATCTGATCCGCCTCGTGGTGTTCCCATGAAAGCATTGCCATCTGAATATATTATGCTGGCAAGTACATAGCGTAGTTCACTATGTCATAAGTAACACCAAGGGATCATAGATCGTGTGGCAATGAGGTATAACTGCACAGGTCTTCTACCAGGTCATTCACTTCCTCCAGAAATGAGAATACTGCCTGCTTCTTGTCATTCCGTTTCATCTCAACCCAGGGGATAAGCTGCAGCCAGGTCAATTTCATCATAGCTTCACATATGCACTTTTGTATTCGAAATGCAAGATTGTACATCTTGCTTTGAAGAACTCCTAAGCTTTCTGCAATGATGCTTGGTTCAATAAAAATTACTGAAGACCAGCATCTTTATATCGTTTTTCAAGAATTGACAAGGCATTTCAGATGGTGTGAAATGTGCCCAATCGAAAGATGATGTTGGCATACCTTTCTTTGTGCTTCCTGGCAAGTTTTGATGCTTTGGAAGCACAAGGAAGTGCCTCCCTAATGATTTGTGATTGGCTGAAAATTGTAGACACTATTATCAGTTCAGATGCAAGGGCATTGATGGTATGCAGATAGCCAATTACACCAACCAGTGTCCCTAGCGTTGATGCTAAACCCTATCATATTGGGTATTTTTAGTGGTCCATTTCCTCGTGAGAGTCTCTTCAAGCCTGTCAATGGTTTTATTCTGTTCTAGATTTATGGAATCATACTGCTGAAAGTTGGTCGGATGAAGAATTTGCTGCTTCAAGGTAGCGGCAAGTTTCTGGAGACACAAGGCTGTGTCGTTTACTTACAGCTGTTTGTATGAAATTATATGTCCTAGTCTGCTCATTGTATGGATGATTTCAACATTGCTAGTGACTCTCTTTATAGAGTAGGGAAGCAACATGTTTTCGGGAGGCCCTGGATCAGCAGTTAGAATACCAAGAAGGAACAATCTGGCACAGTGAAATGTTCTTGATCTAAGTCACTGGAACGATACCATTATGATACTGTTTTCATGTCTTTCCTTATGACTGATCTCAACGAGATGATGTCTCATTTATGACCTTGTTGATGTTTGTTCAATTGGGTTTCCAAAGTGCAACGTCTCTTTTTCAAAATCTGGTTTTCTCCAACAACACCCTACAATGTGACACTATCAGGTACAAGCAGTAATTTACCTTTATGGTCTGGAAAGATATGAATGCCGTTTCAAAGCTCAAATTCCATTTTCTATGGATACGGTTATTGATTGATTCATTCAGTCACTAGACCCCTCTAAAGGTCTATCAAGGTAGTCACCTGGACAACCTTTCAATCAGGAATGATAGCAGTTCTAATATGCTGAAAAATGTGATCATAGTCTTAAATTTCTATTTTATTGTAGCGATATTGAATGTTCTCTGTCTCTGTATTTTCTTCAGATTTTTATATTGAACCTTTGTGGAGTTATTATAGCATCATGTTAATGTTATCTGCCTTGCACTACGTCCCTACCAGTAACTGCTAAAGTCTTTTCATCACCATTGCTGATTGCACACTTGCAAAGTCTTTCACCAACTCTTAGCTGTGTGGTCTTGATTAAAGTTTTACTTGTTGATATTCCCATGTGGCATCAAACCTTTCCATAAAACATGCACTCTTTGTCATCCTCCCTAGACTCACATGAAGATCTCCTGGTTGGCATTTTAATGGTAGAGAAACTGGTTCCAGCTGCATTATTGAGACTTAGATTTGTTTTTCGTTTCAGGGTCTCTAAGTCTCTCTTTTTGGTAAACAGTCTGGTCCATTTCCTGTGGTCTACAAATGAGGGGATCTCTTTGTCTCTCAAATTTTTAGCTGTCTAGAATTTAAGCGTGATTCCTTATCTGGGCAGCCTCTACCACAGTTTATCTTGATTCGTTGCTTCGTGGACAGGCTAAGTGGTCCTTTATTTTTACCTTTGTTGAAACTTTGTGATTTATACACTGGTTGTGAGAACTGTTTTCTTTTGGTTTCTCACTAATGAAACTGAAAGCTTCTGATACTCTAGCAATGTACGCCTACACCTTTTTCACCACCACCAAGTTACCTCAAAACAAAAAAAAAGATACGATTACTAAACATATACCATAAATGCAGATTATCACTGAATTAAAGTTGATTTTCACATATAGTAGACCAGAAACACCTATTCAGAACATCAAGATTACCTTTCGTCATTTTAAGAAGCAGACAAAATATAAGATATAATTTATAAGATAAATTAGTTGTCTCGTGTGAGCATTTGGATACAAGTTTTACAGTATTAGTAGGCTAGTGATGTTTTTTTTTCACTGAAAAGAAAACGGGGTAAGGTATATTTTCCTATCACGAACTGATTGATACAGCACCCTGAAAATTGCAAAAGGTCTTAAATTAAGCCTGATAATTACTTCAATATTCAAATGCAATAAGAACGTCCTATAAAATGGAATCGATATATTTATGCTAACCTTTTGCTTAATGTCTAGTGTAAAATCGAGTGTTTGGAGATTTCATTTCAGATAAGGTGAAATAGAGAAGCTGCCAATGTTAACTAGTAAAGCTCTTATAAAGGTTATACTACACACATTTTTCAAAAATCAACTTTGTTTTCGTTTTCTCGGTTTTATTCGAAATATCGAAAACATTTTAAATTAACCTCATGTTCAATCGAATAAGGCTGAAAATCGAATTTAAGGACAGCCAAACTTGGACTTACATAGGTGTTTCCTCCTCTAAAAATAGAGCTTGAGTACGCTAATATGATCACGTGACAAATCACAATGCTAATCTACGGCGTGAGATTGGATTTTGATGCTTTCATATTAATTTATGTGACAATAAAGGACTTTGTACTGGTGTCGCGGATGGGATCAAATCCTTTTAATACATAGTCGTGTGTTCTCCTATAAGAATAACAGTTTTAATATGCGCTTTTAGAGCAGTGGATAAAGCAATTAGTTTGTTCTGTAATAGGATCATAGGGGTCATCTCAAAATGTTACACATTGAGAACCGTATGTAGTAACAGCTCTCTCCCTCTCTGTCGTATAAGAAAATAATAAAAGGATGAGCCCTCTATCTGTTCAGTTAGATGGTATACCAACATACTCATCCCAAATTAACACACAGTGCAAGTTTAATGTTAATAAGTGAAGCTTTAGAGGAGTTGTATCATTTTGTCATGAATAAGACAGGCGGATCCACAGACAAAGATGGAAAAAGTAATGGCATGATATTATAAACATAAATATTTCGAACAGGTCATAACTCTCGACTCCTTTCCAAAAATGAAAGAATTATCAAGAGGTAATCGAAATATACTTTATAAGAACCAAATATGGATCAATATTCTTAGATTGAAATAACAGGAAATAAAAACCAAACAGTAATCTGCAGGTTCTACTTGGTTTGGAGATCTTTATCTCCTTTTTGTATTCAACTCCAGGACTGCCCATTTATTTATTTTTTTTGTTGGGAAAGGGGGTATTTTAACACCAAAACTAAATTTTCTGCTTTGGAGTAGCTTTTAAAACTTTTGCTCCAATTTGTGGAAAAAGAACATATTATTTCCAGTTATATTAGTTGAAAAGAATTAACTATTTTGAGGTAATAGAGAAAAAATATTTCTGTTTGAAAATAAACCCAAGGCAAACCCTCTCCCTCAGCCAAAATAATTGGCTTGTTCCTTAGCAGACAGTATTTTGTTCTCCATACGTTCGACAATTGTAGAAAAATTTAAAAGATATTTCTTTTATTTCTATTTTTTTAAATTGCCATTATAAATTTTTAAAATATTAGAACAAGTTTCTAACTGGCTGATGTCAAAGATGCTTGGCTGTTATGGATGCGTACAAAACAACATTAACTAAACTATGTCACATATGAACATTTCTTGACAGTTTGACACCACTAAATGAAGTGGTTTTGAAGATGAGAACATTTTTTCTCACCTTGTTGTCATGGAGACCAAGATACACAGAATGCACAGTAAAGAAATGTTGAACAAAGCAACTGAAGTTTGGTATACCAGCAACAATTCTGTGAATTAAGCAATATTAATGATATAATAAAAACATTTTTTTATATTTGGATAGCATACACTGCAGTTATGTACTAAATTAAAAGTCAAAAGGATGAAAGTATATATTTTCATCATCTCTCTCCATGTTAATTTACAGTAACGGGAACTTTATTCATTATATGTAATGCATATCCATTCCCCCATCATTAACGTAAACTATCATTGCGATTTAAATTTGCTGCAAGCATCGACTGGAAATTGTGGTACCATCTATATTCTAGAGCATTACTAATCCAGCGTTAGCATAATGGTTTTGAGACGCCCGTCGTTCTCTGATATCAACTTTCTATTTGCCATTTTCCATATAGGTTGGAAGCGTCTATCTAGCTCAGTCGTGTCTTTTGTCCTGTCGTCTATTTTTTCTTTCTCCGTCTTCTTGACCAAAATGGTCCCGTATGTACATGCATATTTTCCACAAAATACATTTCTTCTTCTGGGATATGCGTCTTCGATAATCTTAATGTTTACATGGAATCATGAGCTTCTACGTTAACAGCCGCAGTTGCTCGAATATGTAAATATTATTCCTTCGTGCTATTTTACTGAAATGAAATTTGACGTCTTTTTCCAAATCAGGAAATCTGACTTAGATTATCGATGTCATTCCAGATATTTGGTATGTGCTTTATGGGGCAGAAAGTTATGCTTTTTTACAAGGACAACACTCCTTCTGATTTTCCTGGAATTTTATATTTTTCATATCATGCAGTACTGCTCCTTTAATTGGGGTACCCTGACTTAGCCAATACAGATTTTATATAAAGAAAAAAAAAATGGTATCAAGACCCTTTCAGAAGAATTGTGGAAGTGTCGCTACTTTCGAATCCGATGGTATGATTGAAATTTTGGTGATAGCACTGTTGCGGGGTACAAAATTTGCAAACAATAACATCCAACACAAAAGTTGATTCCCAAGTAATTTTAACCTTCACACAAGCCATGGCTCAAGACGACTGAACTTTACACAGAACAGATTGGTCTTTTTACACCAGGGCGATAGCTTATCAAAATTATTTTTCAGGGGAAAAAAACTACAGGATAGAGACAAAGTCCGGGTTCATTAACTGAGCATTGTTGCTTTACAGCGATGACAGGATACAGACCAAATCCGAAGGGCCAGCTTTTAACTAGGATCTTATGTGTGATATAAGTAAAACTTGTTCCATCATTACCATATGTGAACGCTTAAAGTTCCTTAAACTAACACTGCCCTAAACATGTACATCCATACATCTTGTCTTAATGATAACAATATTTATGTGATAACTTTGAGAGAACTGTTATGCATTAACATCAATCTGATTAAAATCAGATCTTCACTGTCCCACGTGGTGATCTGACAGAGGCCGCTAAGGGGCCATTTGTCTGGTACCCTGGTCTCCATGACGCTTCGTACACATGTGTGTGAAGCATCATGGAAGTCCAGGGTACCAGGCTAAGGTGTCATGTACTGGTGACCCACGTTATTACCATAATCGCTCATTTTATCAGCCAATCAAATGAAGTCTTATATCTTCACTTTTGGAGACTGAGCAGTGTGGCTGAAGAGCATTTATGTGTGCCAAACGATTTGATTCAATTTCAGATTTTTGAAAGCTGCATTTTCATTGGCTAATTCAAAGGTCACCAGAACATGACCTCTAAATCGGTTGCTCTCAGAGCTGCATGTAGGACATATGATTTTAATCAGATTGGCATTAATATAATGGCAACAAGCACATAGAGGGTAAAGTGTTATCATCTGTCTCTAGGGATATAGATCTTAGTAAACAACATAATGAGCCCCCAGTCCCCTCCCCCGGTGGTATGGATCCCCCGCTCCCAGCTCATGGACTATAATAATCAGCATGGTGTCAAGTTTTTTTTTAAATATATATTTTATAATTCGAATAAAGAGAGTGGCATAAAGGGCAAACCTTTAATTTTGCAACTCATGTAAACTGGCAAATTATTCAGCTAGTTTGAATTCTGATGAATCGATGTGAGAATTGTAGTTGCGGGAAGAATGTTGGGTGTACATAACTTGGTTGTACAAGATGCCGGGTATGCTAGGCACACGCAAGAGAGAGAGAGAGAGAGAGAGAAAGAGAGAGAGAGAGAGAGAGAGAGAGATTTGCTGTTATGCGCGCTGATGTGATTGCGTTTGCATATAGCTGATGTCAGCTGTTAAGGCTGTCGCGCAGTGAAAATTGCTTTCTTTGGATATATTTCACAGATGACATTTACCTTAGAAACAAAAAAAACCCAGAAATTTTGTCTATGTGACCATCTGTTTTAACTGTGATCACAAATTTACAACGACTTATCCAATATATACAGGACAGAACATTAAACGTACGTTTGTGTAACTTGAACACTGCGTTCAGAAAAATTGTCACTCGATGGTGATCATTCTTTTGTCACGGAGTATAGTTTTTCCGTTTGACTGATGATATTATCAGTCATACGTAAATAAATATTCGAGTAATCGGTTTATTTGTTGGACAGGTGGGTGGTTTGCATGCGCATCAAGGCCGCGAGCATGCCTTGATCGTGGCACAATTGATGGCACGGAGTCGGGCCAAAGAACAGCTTTTGTCTATATTCCAAATGTAGCCATCAAACTCTGACACCATCTTTTGGTACATTGCTGCATGCACCAAATATACACCTCTTTCCCGTACTGAATACACGCAATCGAAAAATAACTGAGAAACTAAACGCTTGACAATGATAAAAAACAAAACATGCTGATTGGCAATGCTGGGTTCCTTTTGTGACGTCACACGGTCTCCGGTCACTACTTAGTTGTACACGGCTTAGGAAAAATATTCTTGACAGTACGTTTAAACTGAATATCTCGACGACCGTTGATTGCATTGGGTCGAACTCTTTAGATATTGCATAATCATCATAATAAGTAATTTAATGTTAAGTGGTATAGAAATCTCAGGTCTACCATTAAAGACTGCATCAATATGGACCGGCTGCATAGATTTGCATATTTAATAGTTTTGATTTTGAAAAGACGTACAAAAGTATTCATTTTTATTTTAATTTTATATTTTATCATGACTGACTTTGTTTCGAAGATGAGAAACCAAATTACGTTAATCTATAAAAAAAAACCCCAACAACAACAAACAATAAACAAAGCAAAACAAGTAGTTAGCTGTGACGTTCTAAATGGGATTCTTCATGTTGTTACACAAGGTACTAGACACGGTTGTTTCTGAATTCGAAATGAAGTCCAGTTCTTTGCCACGCAGTAAACGGGTAATGAGGTCGAAGTCTGGTATGTAATGAACAGGGGTAATGAGGTTGAGGTCTTTGCTACATAATAAACAGGTAATGAGGTCGAGGTCACTGCCACGTAATAAACGGGGGGTATATTTTTGTCAGTTACTACACATAATTGCTCTAAACCTACGAAATCATAAAGAACGATTTAGATGAAATATTTAACGACTGATGTACATTAAGGGCTATTGGTAATAGACAGATGGGTGTGGTATAATCAACCATAACATATAATACGTAATGAGTTTAAAGTTATATATTATTAACTTAAAACAAACTGTGATTAAAATATTGTATGGAAAATGTATTTATATGAGCTAAAATAGGCAATTTATATTGTATTTTATTTGCAATAGAACACGGCATTGGGACAGTATTGAACTATTGCACTGTAATTATCTTGTTGCACGAAGACTACGGTAATCAAGATGCAACGAGCGTTACATTTTTCATATAAACTGGGCCTTGCCTACAATGCACGTAGCAAACATCACGACACCAGGTAATGGGGGATGCCATATTGGTCTTCTTCCAGTCAACCCAGTCCCTTGACTGACAGTCATAATACACGCATACCCGTAACGCGATGGCTATCAAACTTTCCATATTTAATGTACAGTTGTGGTCGGTACAGAAAATAGCAAAGAGAGTTACAAAACATTCATGAAGTACATACTACAAAATTACTTATATGGTTTGTTTACATTTTACGTCTTTTAATCTCAACTTTCACCGCGTGTACGTCTCTAACTGTTAATCCGCCAAAATTTATATATTCGGGTATCATTAGTCATTAATTGTTAATACCCGTCTACAGATAATGGAAACTAGTTGCCATTTGCTACTTATTCTAAATAAACCTGATAGGTATGCATAAACAGGACGTATACTGAATTTAATTGCAAGTATGAGAACTATTCTAGTTGTGGTATGCATTTACACTAGTGTGTGAGAAGGCACTTCCCGCAAAATATGAGTGCGAATCAAATTAATAAAAGGGAAATGTTAACAAAATTACAAAGTGATCAGGTAAGATATATGAGCAATTGCATACTTTACAGATGGTACTTGGTACATTTCTGGTGGATATCACAATTGCCACTAATCGTGAAAGTCAAACGATGTATAGCGTAATATCTTTAATGATGATGAATATGACATGTATTCATGTATATATCCATGTGGATTTTTGTGGTTGTCTGCGTTGGATTCTACGGTGTGTCGAATAGGCTATATATGGAAAGAGTTGACACTAGTATAATTATTTATGTACATGTTAGTGGTGATTTAGTTATATTTTTCTGTATTTGTGATAACTAGTTATTTATGTTATCTTGTGTAT
Source organism: Megalonaias nervosa (assembly GCA_016617855.1). Lineage (NCBI taxonomy): Eukaryota > Metazoa > Mollusca > Bivalvia > Unionida > Unionidae > Megalonaias > Megalonaias nervosa. Next base: position 49,862 of record JAECUM010005104.1, on the reverse strand, counting down.
GACATTTGAACACTGGATAAATGAATTGTTATCGTTGTACAGTGTAGTCATTTGCAAGACATAGGTGCTACAGAAACCAGGATAAAAAGAAGCAGTTAAGCGTCGCTGGCCTACAAAAAGGGAAAATATCAGACCAGTCTTAGATTTCGGACATTTTGCCATTAACTCATTATTAGGATACTAAGAAAGTGGTTAGATATTTAAACTCAAATTCAAATAATTAATAAAGTTTAGACAACTCTAAATTACCAACTGTAGTACAATAGATCATTTAGAATGTCCAAAAAGACAAATGAGCAGATAAAATGAATATTCCAGACTCTTCATTCTAGGGAATATCATAATGTTTGGGACTACCATTATGCTTCTATTATTATTATTATTATTATTATTAGCAAAATACATGGAAAATTGACTTACTGTCTTTATCATAAAATGCTGCTTATGGCCAATACAGGCCTTTGTATCTCTTTTTAGGAAATGCTGCCAAGGTTGTTCAGGACTTACTAGAGTCCTTTTTTTTATTGCAAACAGTATGTGCAGAAAAACAGCTTAGGTTCAATTTCTCCAAGTTTTATTCAAAATCCACTTTTCCTTGCCACTAAATTGATAATTCATAAATGTCAGTGGCACTTCATTTTCATTACATACATACTACATATTTCTGTAAACTGCATCAAAGTCTGTGGACAAAGATGTATGAAATTATTTTTACTGTACTAATTATTCTCTCTCTCTCTCTCTCTCTCTCTCTCTCTCTCTCTCTCACACACACACACACACACAGACACACACACGCGCGTACGCATACACACACACACACACACACACACACACACACACACTTCTAAATGGTGAATGATACTTAACTGAAAGAAATGGGACATCACTATTGTAATAATTTTAGCGTATAAAAGCGTGAAGAAGCGATAGTTAGCAGCAGCATCCATTGGTGTATCGCTCATTCGGACTTGCACGTCGCGGACTTGAAAAGTTCTGTTCTCCCTGAACCAAGCTATGGTCATCAAGTGAACGGCGACTGGGTTCAGGAGTAATACATTTCACTTTTTGCTACGAGCAATCGGTGTTACGCTCAATATCGATAGTAAAGTAGCAAAACTATATATATGTTAGAGCATATATATATAAGTATATATATATATATATATATATATATATATATATGTTATATATATATATATATATATATATATATATATATATATTATACATATTCTTCAATTGGTGTGCAATCAAACCCTTTGTAGCCAGGGCCGGTCTTACGTAGATCAAACGACTCCCATTTTACACCTCTCACTTGCTCCGCTCCATTTTCAACTTTTGTGAATACCTTATTTTTTATTGCCCATCGCACCCTCCCCCAGCCCGACGCCAGTTTGCCTTTCCCTAAACCTGACCCTATTTGTAGTGATAAACATGTAAGAAGTAGGTTCTCAAAAACCAATTTTATTTTATCGCTGTTCGACCAGATATCACTCTGCAGTCAGACCGATACGAAACTCCGGGATTAGATAAGACGGGACAGTTGATTAATTTAATCGCTTTTCCACAGCGGAGACAATTACATGTTCGACCTTATATTCAGTTATTCTGATATTGGATTGAACTGTCAAGGAAAATGCTGAAATCATAAGCCATCTAAGAAAAACAGTTTACCAAATTCCACAGTATAAATCGAAGTGGTGCCAGCAACCAGTGCCAAATGAAGAAGGAAAATAAAATAAACAATTGACTACATCCATTCACAAGGTGTTCGTTCAATAATTGGCCGGTATCACGTTTAAAGACTTGACTAAACAATTTCAATTGCATACATATGCTGGGTCATTATAACCGAGTCAAGCATTGTCCGCATCATTTCGCTCTATAACCAGAGCCACAACGGCCTCTGCTTCCTTGAGTAGCCTTTAACGACGTGTACGAGGGAGCGAGTTTCAAAATGTATACTATACATACTTCTTTGCCAATGAAGTATGGCCAATATATGAAAAAGAAACCATGACCATTAATTTTGACATAAAATTCAGACTAAAACGCACTTAGGACCATCAATGCCGCCATTGAAAAGAAAACTTCCAATCATTAAAGTGATGAAACGACAATTAGCTACACGTAATTATCTTTTGTACTTTTGTACAGTACTAGGGTGACATCGTTCTCGTTCTCCGAATCAGTATAAAATATATTAATCATTTCTTTTCTGATATGGATATATGACACCGAGAAGCAAACGCTTCAGACTTTATAGTCGGAGATCACTTTTATTTGAATATACGAGGATTTGCTTTAGGATTTGACTTTCTACTCATACTAATACATTTTGGACCGCTTCATGTACAATACGAATCGCACTGTATACATTGCTGATGCAGCCCAAAGTACTAAAACCTGTTTAAATAACGACGGATAATCAAAAACACAGGACAGGTATCAACTACACGATGTACCGTATATTTCCTAGTAAATTTAAAATCTATTACCTAGAAACAAGATTTATCTACTACCACTGGTCGCGAGTCAACAATTGCATAAAATGGAATTTCTAGTTTGCTTTGGCAAATGATCTGAATGTAAGTATATCTCTTTGACAAAGTTATTATTTCTGTTGAAGGTGTCATGTGGGGCTCCCGATGGTCGATTGGTCTAAGGCGCATGCCTATGCAGATCGCTGTCATCTCATCTCTGACCGCGTGGGTTCGAATCTCTGCTTGGTCAACGTGGGTACGTAATAAAGTTTGCCAGTAGCTTCTCGTGTGGTCGGTGGTTCTTCCCGGGGTTTTCGTGGGTTCTTCTCCACCAAAGTATACTAACAGCATTGTATAGCCTAGCATGTGCTAAAAAATAGTTTTACCCACCTACGCCCCCTCCGTCGAAAACCCCAGCAGTTGTAATGTTAAGTCATTTACACTCACCCTTTTGTACAAACATAACTGTTATATGTTTACGTGCTTTATGAACTCCATGAATTTGTCTACTCTAGAATTTGTTCGCGAACCATTTAGAAAATAAACGTAAATCAAGATAGTGACAAACTATCATACTTCAAAGTTATTTTTGCGATAAATTTTCATTTCTTAGCCATCTGTCCATCATCTTTTAAAAACAAAATTTTTCTAATAATAATGACCTGTGAATCGTTGAGAAACAAGTAATGGAATGTAGGCAAGACGCGTGGTATCAGTGACGGAATGTAGACATACATACATACATACATACATACATACATACATGTATGCATACATCCAGTCATACATACATACACACACACACACACACACACACACACACACACACACACATACATACATACATACATACATACATATTGATTACAATCATGTATTATCATCTCTAAATAATTTTCGATGGGTTCCTATTTCGAAATAATAATAAACACAAATATAGGACACACGCATGGACGATTTTTGGGGCGTATAGCCACCTTTAAATGGACGAAATTTGATTTCGGGAAAAAATTCCATAAAAACAACCCAGAGGAAAACATTGGACGGCGATCACACACCACAGTTCATCTGTGTGTAAATCTGAATGCTATAGGCATGAATACTTTGATTAGCTTAATATAATCGAAACACTCTTCACTAGACCATGCTTTATGAGAAATTTAGTAATTCACTGTTCAAATAAGAATACGGTACTGTAGTAAAAATTGGAACCTACTGCTTTAGGCATCATCTAAAACTAAATACCAGAATTTGTCCGATTACGAACGGTTCACTGGCAACAAATCAGGAGATAAAAATACCAATAGCCTAGACACGTGTCATACAAAATCAGTCAAACTCGTTAGTTCACGGACAGACATATATAATGTTTTCATGTGTCAGCCTGTGTTTCCTATTGGCGATTCTGATGTGTTAATGCAATATTTACACCAAAAGGTCATTAGAGTGGCCAGCCTTATTAACCTACAGTGGACAAAAACGAATCAAACCCGGATATATGTTGTAGTTATTAGTATTTATAACTGTGCCTTCACCACGTTCATGCATTATTTAATAACTGAATGACGAAAACAAATGAACGATTTTACAAGTTCCCGTATTATTCAGAGCTGAAAGTTCATACCTCGTCCATAGTAACAGACATGTCGATCATCCAAAATCAGTGAGACGTAACGGCATATAGGAGTCTAAATCATTTGCAGTTGGGCCTGTGCTAAGCACAAGCATATAGGAAATATTCAGGACACAGTCCACGGGACAAATGTTGAATTAATATACCTGTGTAATACAAATTCTGTCATTTGTGAACTTTTGATCAGGATAAAGCGCAGCCAGTGTCAAAGGTGAAATGTAGCAAACCCGACGACCATTCACACCCACACTTTTAAGGCATCAGGTCACAACTAATAGTTCCGATTCTGTACCCACGAATGTAGTCCCAGTCTATTTTTAGAGCATTTTTTCCTGTCTCCGTTTGGTGGTGATACAAGAGTTAGATTTAGGCATTCTTGGTATGGATTTAAAGGCAATTGTTTATTCTTTAGAATATGAGCTTATGGTGTGGTTGTCTGTGTGTGTTTTGGCGACAGTGTACAGTGAGTAATAAGGTCTTGGTGATGATCCGGAAGTGAAATCTGTGTTCCATTGCATGTTGGTTTGTTGACAGTCAAGCCTTTCAAAAAAATGCCGGTGAACCTTTGACAAGAACTTCACCGGGAAGTCATCTTTGAAGGTATTTTAGAGTAACATATGATTTGTATTGAGTGTCACACAGTGGAAAGTTCAGTACTGAGAAACAAATGTAGAGAATATATGGTAAAATTAAGTGTGTTCTATGGCCTAAAGCAAATCAGCAAGGTATTCGATCTGAATTTTGTAACTTGTGGACACAACGCGCACGCACTAGTGTTTCTCGAGAAGAATACCGCAAACGAGGCAGCTCAAAGAATATTAGTTTTCCCAGAAATGCAAGTAGCGCCTGCTTAAATTATCCTATCCCTTCTCCTATACTTCTGAGGCAACTGAAGAACCTTCACACCTTACCCAAGCATAATCAAATGACGGACCCAATGTCGTGCTAGTTAGTCGCAATATAAGCAGTATTCGTTATAAATTTGGTGAAATTTCAGAGCTCGTGACGGTAGATTTCTTTCCTCTAACTGGAACTAAGGTATATTCATCCTTCCCCGATGCTCTGTTTGCTGCTTCAACTCAGGGATATCAGATGTTCCGAAACGGCCGTACCGCTTTTGTGGTGTCCTTATTTTCGTTCGGTCAGACATACCAGCCAGAAGAAAGATGAACCTCTAACCGGAACATATTGAATGTATGTGTACAGAAATAACTCGCCTGCAACATAAATAGCTCTTAGCCAACTGGTACAGGCCTCCAATCATGCTAGACCCGTGTTCACTAAGGACTGTATCTCCGTATTAGATAACATTATTTAACATTATGATATAACATTATGATAATTTCATGCTTCTAGGAGAACTAACAATTAGACCATAACAAATGTCAGCCCCTTCTCGATATTTTAGATTTGGATTTGGATTTTTTTAAAACGTAGCTTTAACAACTTTTTTTGTCATATCGCTACGATGTCTGCAGTGTGACAGTTTATAGCGATGTCTAGCACTGAGACATCATGCCGCCGACAAATAGCATCATGTCCCACCCACATTATCCTGACACCAGGCAACCAGTCCTAACATTAACCTCTTAATGCTGAGCGCCAAACGAGGCAGCTGCTAGTACCATTTTTGCAAGTCTTTGGTATGACTCGGCGGGGGTTCAAACCCGGTACCTCCCGCATCCGAGGCGGACGCTCTAACCACTAGGCCACCGGAGCGACCCGATATTTTATATATTTTTAACATGATAAACATAATTTCTGAACCATCCTATTACAAAATCAGGACAAACCCTCACATGTAGATGTTATATTAGTAAGCAAAATGCAGCTCCTATGTAACTCTGGAAATTTAAACCATGGTAACAGTCACTTTCATAATATGATTTTAACGATGATGTAGGAAGAGTACCAACAACAATCCACAGTAAATTTACATACTGTAGTTTTAAGGATTTTAACCTGGAGAACTTCATTTCTGACCTACGGTCTACACCGTTACACGTAGCTTGTATATTTGATAGCCCCGATGATGTCTACTGGTCCCTTGCTCACTAATATGATCGAGGATCATGCTCCCATTAAACAAAAAGGACAAAGAAAGCTATTGCCTTCCTTTAGGCCAATCAATACCAACCTAAGAAGAGCAACAGAGCGGAAAACTCAACTACTTCACAAATATCAGAGATCTAGAACATCCAAAAACCGAAATAACTACGAACAGATAAAGGAATTTGTTGACCAAACTTTGACGGGTAGCCAACCACTAGGCTCTTCGAGGCTAACGTATCTTGTAAAGACTATATAAAACTACTTCGAGTCACTTTTGATATTATGCTACACTTTAATAATAAAATCACTGAAATGTCTCAGAAAATATCGAAACAATTAAATGTGCTCAAACGAATTTGAAAATATCTTACAACTTGTGGAATACTGGTTGTGTACCACTCTGTCATCATGACAAACGTCAACTACTATCCCCATACCTGGTATTCCAGCACTCTCACTAATCTGAACGAACTTTAACTATACCATGAAAGCGCTCTGATAGTTCTCTTCCATGATTTCACGAAACCTTATTCTGAGGTCTTGGATTTGGCAAATATTTCAGTTATTTCAATTATGCTCATCCGCAGGATAATGACCATGGCATTTGAAGTATTCACAATTTGAACCAAAAACTGTCCAACATATTTCAATGATCGGTAGTTTTAAAACGAGCTTCTTACTCCTTTAGGTTTTCTAAACATTCTATAGATTAAATAGCAAGGACATGCAGGTATGCTCTACAAAACTATGGAATCCTCCCAGTATACGAACACCGTCAGATCAGAATTTAGAAATCTTAAAACCCCCTTAAAGACCTGGTCTGGGAGCCTGTTGTGTAACTGAAATGCTCCATATGTAAACACTAATAAATAAGTTTCTGCTGCCTGAATCGGTTGCATGTTTAGCATGACAGTCAGAAATGCCCTAGATTTGACTTGATCATTTATACTGATAGATACTGTTAGAAGTAGGTGCCAGTTCTATTACATGACATTTCATGAAGGGAAGTTGGCTCCCGATTTATTTTCTAACAAAGGCAAATTGATAGTTCCACATTCTGATCTCTTCGTTCTGCCAAGATTGATTTGCATAAGAACAACTTTTCAACAACTATCTATCTATGTATGTATCTATCTAATATATATATATATATATATATATATATATATATATATATATATATGTATATGTGTGTGTGTGTGTTACAGTAAAAATGTGAATCTAGTGATTTCGCGATATCACTGAAATTTCATTAACTTCGCAAAGTCACTGATTAACTCAGGAATTTCATGAAATCCCCAAAAATGTTAAGTTATTTCATGAAATCACCGATGCCTATGCCATCTTTCTACAAATATGAATATCAACTACAGTTAAGTACATTTATGTGTGTGCTATTGAATATTGTTTTGGCTCCTGCTCAACAGATTTGGCAATGCATTGCAAAGTAATGAGAACAGTTTTATTTGAAGAATGACATTGTTTATTGCAAAATAGTGACACCAACTTGTACATCCAACTTTTAAATTCCAAGTATTGACTTGTTGGGCCATGATAGAGAAGCGTGGGTTGTCACACTTCACTTTTTTCATTTTTGTTTGGCAACATCTGCAACGATTGGTTTGGTACTTTTTTTTGGGCTCCACAGCTGCATTTTCTGAATCATTGTCCCTCACACCTTGATTGTTTGTTAACTGCTTCACGGAGTGACAATGTCTCATCTTGTCTCACGTTGGTTTCAGTGTGAACACAGTTCAAGCTAATTCCTGGAGAAGTGTCCTTTCAAAATTACATCTCTTACTGCTATTTTGTAGAGATCTGTTTATAGATTGTGACATGATGCCAGTCCGAGGATATTCATGGGGTCCTCTAAGCTTGACTGACTTGTGTGCTCGTTTGGCATCTGCATGCTGTTGATGAATATCCTCCAGCCTTTTGATGACGACTGTTGGTGCAGGACTGAGGTCCGGCGGACAGTTGATAGTTGTTGATGGCGGTGTGTCTGGATGGATGGACGGTGGTGTGTCAGCGGCCAGTCAAGCTGGCGGTGTGTCAGGCTGGGTGGATGGCGGCAAGTCAAGCTGGGTGGATGGCAGTGTATCAGACTGAGTGGATGGTGGAGTGTCAGGTTGGGCGTATGGTGGCAAGCCAAGCTGGGTGGACGGCAGTATATCAGACTGGGTGGATGGTTGAGTGTCAGGCTGGGGAGATGGCAGCGGGTCATGTTGGGTTTACGGTGTGTCAGGTTAAGAGGACACTCAATTGTCCGACAGTTGGTTATGTGCCGCCAAAGACAACAAATCTTCCTCACCATGCTGGTTTCCAATCACGGTTGTTGGCAATGATAGTCTAAGTTTTGCTTTACAGTCAAACATTGCCTCATATGGTGAACTTTGTATTCCTGCATGGTAAACACTGTTCGTTGAAACTGAACAAATTTCACCACAAATGTCCAGTAGGATTTTGTTGTCCCCAAGCCAGGCTGTCAGTATATCTTTGTTGTCTCCGTTGGCTCTTTCAACTGAGCCTTAGCTCGTGGATGGCAGGGTTTTCCATGCACAAGCTTGAGTTCCGGCCACCACAGTTCTTGCAGTTTACATGTGTACATGTGCAGTGAACTCTGACCAATTGTCAGACTGAAGCACTACTGGTACACGAAGCAATAGAAGAATATCCATGAAATGAAAGACAACATCTGCAGCACGTTTGGATGCAAATGCACGAATCACACAAAACTTGGTCTAATGATCATGGTAACCCATAATCCATTCATTGCCATGATGGGGCATGGACTGCATATCAATGAAATCCACCTGACCACTCGAGTAGGACTCACTCGTGAAAAGAGGCCTCACAACAACACTTCTGACAGTAGGCCTCTTTTTCTTTCGGTGACATTCAACACAATAAGACTTGTAAAGCTCAAGGGGTCACGTATTGATGTTGACGTACTCGTTACTCACCATCTTTGTCATTCGGTCCATGTCAGCATGACCAGTAGCTTTGAAACGAAGACCACGCATGAAACCACATTCTACTCTTTGCTTTCTCCATCATTACACATTATTATTGATGTTACTTTAGTAAGATAGTGAAATCTGGTGACCATTAAACCATTACGTTCTTGAAATTACAGAATATGTTAGGGATTTCATGAAACTCCTGAGGGAATCAGTGATTTCGTAAACCTACTGAAAATTTATAGAGATTTAACTAAATCTTTGAAAGGCCACACACTTACGAGGTTCCCTATATATTATAGGGTATCTGCATTATCTACTATTCTGTGTAAGATCTCAAGGCATACTGATGTAAATAAGCTATATATCTGAATACAACTCATGGGGACTTGTCATTGTGTGGTCCCACCTGCTTCTGTGTACGCTCGATATCTGAGTACAGTTTAAGGGACTTTAAAAGTTTGTGGTCCCACGTACTATGTCATCTTCTCTAGTCAAGATTCCGATATGTTAACCTATCTAGGTTAACATATCCGAACCTTAGCTAGCGAAGATGGCTACTATGTAAGCTGTGTATTCTAGAAGAGATTACAAGCTTTATCAGTTTGTTGTCCCAAAATTTACTTTATTCTGTACGCTCCGTAGTTGAGTAGAGCTTATGAAAATTTGTTAGTTTGTGGTCCTACAGGCTACTCTCTAACCGCTATATTTCAGTACCATACAAGGTGGCTATTAAGTACAATTTATAGGACCATGGCAGTTTGTGCTCCAACAGACTGTAAGATCGATATTTTAGTACAACTTGTGGAACTTTGTTTGACCCCACAATCTACTATGCAAGCTCTGCAGATAAGTACAACTGAAGGGACCTTGTAAGTTGCTGATAAATAGTCTAATGCAGCTAATAGATCGTTGTCATTTTGTGGTCCAACACGCTGTTCTGCATTTTATGACAGCTAATACAACCATGTCAGTTTGCAATCCAACATGCGGCTCTATATTTTATGACATGTAATAGAACCTTGTCAGTTTGTGTTCCAACATGCTGCTCTGTATTTAAGACATCTAATAGGACCTTGTCAGTCTGTGCTGCATCTTGTTGCTCTATATTTTAAGACAACCAATAGAACCTTGTCAGTCTGTTTCAACTTGCCGCTCTGTATATTAAAACAGCTAATAGAACCTTGTCAGTCTGTGCTCCAAAATGCTGCTCTACATTTTAAGACATCCAACAGAACCTTGTCAGTCTGTGCTCCAACTTGCTGCTCTATATTGTAAGACATCCAATAGAACCTTTTGAGTTTGTGCTCCAACATGCTGCTTTATATTTTAAGACATCCAATAGAACCTTTTGAGTTTGTGCTCCAACATGTTGCTTTATATTTTAAGACATCCAATAGAACCTTGTCAGTCTGTGGTCCATCTTGCTGCTCTACATTTTAAGACAGCTAATACAACCATGTCAGTTTGTGGTCCAATACGCTGCCACATAGCCTATACACGTTATTACTTGAGCTTTTAGGCCCCTGTAAGTTTGCGGTCCCACACGATCCTCTGCAAGCTCTATAGTTTTAGTACAGTTTATGGAAACTTATCAGTTTTAGTCCTTTAAGATTCAACAAGTAAGCTCTGTACTTCGTACATCTGATGGGACATTGTCAGTTTGTGGTCACATAAGCTGATCTGTGTTAATGCAATCCAGTATACTCGCCCCAAGTAACAAACAACAGCCCACTATATTGATCAAAGCTAATGGGATCAGAAAGTGCAAAGCAAAGTTCATTGACATAGTGGAATACAGTTAATCGGATTCAGTCTCATGACTTCATTTGGCATCGAGCTGAATATCTCATGAAGATGGAGTGGGATTGATTTCTCGACAAACACATTTGATATGAACCTGATAGTGCAAGAATGCTAAAGAATAAAAAGGCCAATAATCTGCAGTTCCGTTCTTGAGAAGCCAATTTTTCATATTATTAAGCAAAATGGGTTGACAGGGCGGTCGTTTATTTTTGTCAAGCTTTTTCACATTTTGTTGACCGTAAACAATTATTAATGCCAAGCACTTTCAACAAACTGAAAAATATATGTTCTCCCTGATAAGAGTCATTAACAATGATATTAGCTGATGGTTGTCTTACAATAAAAATGTAACTAAGACAACTTTTAACAACAGTTTTCTCGTCGTGGTAGCTAATGTGACCACTACGTACGGAAAGCACAGTAATTAATCATCAATGTTCTCATCTCTCTCAAAGAATTACATGTCGGAGTTAGACAAAAGCTCATAAACAGGAGGGGTAGAGAGTGGGAGGGGGATTTACCAGTACAAATTATGAGTCATAATATTCAAATATTTACATGAGAATCATTATCTACGTCCTTATCATTGGTGTACAGACTGCGTCTCCGTACACATCGACGGCTCTGTATTCCAGTTATTGTTGGTATGTCATCAATTCCAGAAATGTATAAACTGTATTTTTTCCTTGTCCTATGCTACGGTTAAGAATATGGAGTGTAAATAAGGCTATTTCGGTTACATGGGTATTTACAACACACAGGTTATCAATATACACCCGAAGACAATAAAACTCCAACAGATAGGTACGATCATTTCGCGAGTACATTGATTTAAATCCAGACCCTATATATGAACGCACACGTGATGGTGATATTCTAGATGTCAAACAAAATAAAATGAAAATGATCCATGTAAAGGGGGGGGGAGGTGAGGTGTCGTGACGTGTACGTGAGACGTGCGTGTGCCCCCGTTAAAGATTTGGCGATCGTTATCTAGAGAGTGACCTCCCTCGATGTTATTGCCCAGTGTGAGTAGATAGAATACTGACAGAGAACTAATCAAGACTATTGAGAAGAAATAAACAAATACGAGCCCCCTTAAACAATAAAATAAAATAAATTTAATTAATTAATGCATAAGCTAAAATTGCAATTACAATCCAACTGATTTACATTAATGGAATTTAATAGCAGTGTTCAATTTACGGATTCGTTCATCATAGTAACGAGTGGTGAAAAGAGTACAATGTCCATGCCTGACTTGCATCACCTGGCGTCGTTCTCTCTTGACTTTGTGTATTCCACGTCTAGCGTGTATGCTTGGTTCTTCCTCTTGACCCTTCTATTCTGAACTCTGTTTTTTCTGACTTTCCTCTTGGACTGTCCTCATCGGGTTCTCTGGGAGGATATAGAAAGCTGTTCCCTTAAATGACAAGATTACGACTAAAGCTGTATATGTTTCACCACCTATCCGTATATATAAAATCTCTCACTTCCGTTATTCAGAAATGTAAATAGCTATCCACACTGCATAAATTCTGACATAATGTGACCTTAACGATTAACGGTCCTTACAAATATACTGTATTTGAGGTAAGGTACAATCGTTATCTATAGTTACAAATGACCATTGCAATATACCAAGGCTGACCTTAATTACACGGTTCATCGCTCTCGCTCCACGGCAATTGATTAGAATTTGACACGTGTGCTGTATACAGACAATGCTGCCGTATATATTAGCATACATTACTATACGTCTTCTTACATCTGGCTAGCCAGTTCCACTCTATAAGATAAATGCTCGATTACTATTGCATAAGATTCACTAAATTCTAGCTTACAGTAACCAAGAACCTGCAAGATCATTTGATGATTAAAAAATCATATATAAATAACCAATCATTAACTCACGATAAACAGTATCTTCCTACAGACAAAGGAAATTCATTCATATAACCACAAGAAATTCTACACATTGAATATTTGGATTGCATTACAAATCCGTCAATTCTATCAATGAACTAATAACTGTTAAATTAAAGAAACAAATTGCATAACACTCTAACATATCAACAGAGTCCTATGAAATAATACACATTTGCATAAAACCAAACAACAAAATAGAAAATTACATGGAAATTAAAATTGCGTACCTTAATGCTGTTTCTTTTCCACACAATCGTGAGTTCTAGCACTATAGCCTGTCTTTTCCTTTCAAGACAGCTATCTGGCCTTTCTACTTTGTTAACGAGGGAAAACTCTATTCTCAGAATTTTCCACCGGAGTCTCAAATTCGACTTCTCGCAAGCAAAATTGGATTAAAGAATTCTGAGCCAAGTCGTAGCGACTTGGCTTAAATTGAGATTATTTCCAAAGTGTACGCCTTAATTTTAACTGACCAATCGAAAGCAACTGTTCCTAAATTTTCCCCAGAACAATCATGTCTTTCATCAGATTTTGACAGCCTAGAATATACTGCAATTAGCTTTAGTTTGAAGATCAATTATTTGGCATGCTGTCCTTTACAAACCAATACGGCCGTAGTTCTAATGTACTCTCTGCCAATATACCGTAACGATGACTGGGTCAATTCCACTGAAGCTTAAACGTAGGCCCTTTTATGTTTCACAGATGAAACAAGGGAAATATCAAAGTGAACTTTCTCAAAGACCTTTCTGACTTGACTATGATAAAATTTTAATGCACAATTTATTCATCTTTAGGATCCAGTACTTCTTCAAAATTCGACACATTACAATCCACAGATTATAACTGTTTTGCTGACTCGGCCTTGTAAAACTTGATGTAATTTCAACTTTAAAACCTAAAATAACTCTAACGGCTTGCAATCGAAAATCCACGCAATTTTCCTTTATTACATATTCCAACCTGCTCTACATATCCCACCCCACCCCCAACCCTCACCCTTAGACAGTGACCTAAGGATCCTGATGCCAAATCCGTCACAGATACATCATAATGCGTCTTCCTGCTGGAAATGCATATTAAATGCTTAATCTGCAAACATTTCATGATGTCATTGTCAATGCAATCTTGTATGTATGACCTTTGACTCTTTTCCACCTCCCAAAACCCAGTGGCTTAGCCAAGGTTGGCAACCCCTTCTTACAGAGTTTTGGGAGATGTGGCAACAAACAGACGGTTGGATGTACTGGGAGATGCTGTAACAGACCTTCTGCAGCTAAACCATGGGGATACAATACCAAGAGATATGTATTTACTTACAATTTATAAAGGTTTGTTCTCATTCTCAGTTTTATTTTCTTTCGATTATAATAGTTAACAATGTTTAATTTTCCCTCTGAAACGGTGTTGGCTTGTAAAGATGGCTGTACTAGTAGTGTTACCAATGGTGGTGGTGGCTATGTGTGATTTATATCAGACTACAGAGAGAGAGAGAGAGAGAGAGAGAGAGAGAGAGAGAGAGAGAGAGAGAGAGAATAATTGTATATCAAACTTCATAACCCTCTTATAAATTCAAAGTAGGAACTCTAAGTCCGATCATTATTTTTCCCGGGGCGAGGGAAGGTCGGTGTTTTTTCTTTAAAAACTATTATTTCAGGCCCCCAGATATCTTGAAAAATAAGTTTGCTCTGATTTGAAGAAAAAAAGAACTGTGACCATTATATATATATATATATATATATATATATATATATATATATATATATATATATATATATATATATATATATATATATATATATATATATATATATATATAAACCATCATCAGGTAAATAAAAGAAATAATTACCAGCTTAAGAGAAAACCCAGTCCACTCCCCTGCCCGTATTAAATTTGTATCAATTGTCTCTATTTTTCTTACGAAAAGATTACTAATCAGTTCGGCATGCCTTCAGTCTAAATGTGAGGCAACAAATTCTGTTGGCCGATTGCACTCGAACCGTTGAAATAATACTTGTTTACGCAGAGAAAATTCCCTCAATTTAAGTTTTTGTAAAGAAAATTCATCTCCATGTCTTTTTTTTTTAAAGAAAAGAATAAGAAAAAAGAAAATACAATTTCGAAAGAAAATCTCAAGTCTATTTTCCCCCAATCTACCCCCCCCCCCCTTTGATCCCTTATTTCACACTGTGGTATGTCGTTTTTCGCTCTATCCGACGTGTTATAAAACCTAACCCAAATATCTTATCCTAGCGTTTCCCTTTGCTAGCGCTGGCTAATAATAAATGCCACTCCATGCCTGACAAGATTGTTATATCCATGAAAATCGGTCGACTGGATGTCAATACAGTGTTTATGTTATTATTTTTCCTGACCTCGAAATTCGGTGAGCCGGTTTCAATCGCAGTGTAACTGATGTAAAGGTAATTTGCGACACTAATGATTATATGCTGATGAGAACAACAACAACTGCGAAAAGGATAACAAGAACGTAGACAACATCAAAAGTAAAAAAAGCAATAACGTTAAACAAAGTTACAAAAGTTGGTAAGCTCAAATTTAGGCTTGATCACCAACTCAATAGATTTCTTTGTAAAAAGACAGAACAATCAACCATGACTCGAAAAGGTTTGGTCTACTCACGTTTACTCGGCCAGTCTGCCTCTATCATAGAAACTATGAGCGCATGTAGCAGTTCCCGTTGTCATGTCAACGATGACATGCTTGGTCATTCAACATCGAATAATGTGATAATTAAACTATCTCATTTAAATCTATATTGTCAATATTTTTAGATATATGCACAACAACATGCCACGGTATTTCATTGGACATGACAGGTTTATACTAGTTTCTGGCAAATGAAAGATCTTTATTTACACTCTGCCGGATAAATGCAGTAGGACATAGATAAGCCCCCAAGTATGCCATAATTGCGGGGGACATAGTTTGGAAACAAGCTTGAGGCATTTCAAAATAGTTGCCACCCATGTCGTCTTTTTGTAATTGCGGAATCCCATACCACTATGTTATTAGTTTGTTTTTGAAATTATCTCCGACGTACCTACCCTACATATCGACAACGAGGCAGACTCTGTACGTCCAGTAGTCTCGTATGTATGTATGTAATATGGATGTATGTATGTATGGATGGATGGAAGTATGTATGTAGGTAGGTAGGTAGGTAGGTATGTGCATGATCGAATTTATTTTAAAGATGTTGTTTTGACAACATTGCTATTTATAAGTAACTCACTTCTTATGGTCTTTCCTTTGCCAAAAACCGTCAGCTCCAAAGACCAAGGAGGGTAATTTAGAATGCTGGAAAAGTTCTACACTGTGTTTAGTCCCGTTCTACCAGACCTTTGGGCTCTGCGATATCGTCGCTATACTAGTGTCTAAAATCTACACAAATGATTTTAACGTTCGAAACGAGGCTTACACAACGTTTACAGGCGGGATATTGTTCTTATAAAAAAAAAGTAAACCAAAATACGGTCAATGAACATTTAAAAAAATATTTATGATAAGCTTTGGACCGACCACGTAATATGTTTATGAATGCAGGCTTTTCACTCCTTTTCCAAAATCTGACGGATTTTCAAACTGTGACATTATTCCATTTAGTACATAACAAAGGCATGCACTGTCATCTTTCCACCTCTGACGTATATAATATATAGGTTTAGAGTTATCGCTTATGCAAAAGTGTTAAGAGACTTCAGCATATAGCCAGTGCATTTGTCGGACCCAACAAAAATAAATGAAAGAACGACACATATTGGTAACAATCATTTGTTTGTTATGTTTGCTGTTGCTTTACTGCCCATAGAATTCAATTTTCTTCCGCTTTGGAATGCCTAGAAAATTATGGCACACCTCAGTGTTAAAAGTTATTCTTGGGCATTATTCTCATGTTTTTATTGATGGTGTAAGGTGTTGTTGAAACGTTTGCCCCATACTTCAACGGTTGAAAAACAATCGATTGGGAAGAATTTATTCATTCCTTCAAATAAAAATATAATACCGAACCAAAACCATGTCAAGTTTTTTCCTTCCTCTGGCATCAGCATTATTCTCACTCTTTTTACATTAGATATAGTCTCTTGTAATTCAACAGAACTAACCTATGGTCAATTTGCAACCTAATACGCACTCACAACCTATTAACGTAAATTTATCTATTTTCTAGCAGCTATCGCATTCCTAACTGGAGCTATAACATAATTAGCCTCTTAGATAAACCATCACACAACGGTGTGGCTATAAATTAATAGCTGAACCATGCTTGTCGACACACGTCCCTAATGTTAACACCATTGATTCTCGGTTGAAAAGAATTCACAACTTAATCATACAAATGAATTAATGGATTTCACTCCTTGTCCTAACTAAGTTACTTTGCTAATTAGAGATTTATTGACATATATATATATATATATATATATATATATATATATATATATATATATATATATATATATATATATATATATATATATATATATATATATATATATATATATATATATAGAAAAATCGAGTCGTAGCATACAAGCTACACATTATTTAAGGCAGATAAATTACTTCTCACAATATGTATCAGAAGAAACATGAAATTTCTATGATACACGATTTCTATTGCATACAAAACCACTAAATCCGAACTCTTTCATATCAAGGAAATACTGTATGACAGTCTTACAATATATGCATCATATTATATTTGAGACAAAATAATGCGACAATTAACTTCTGAACTAAAGAAAATTGAAACATGAATTTAAAACGAATACATTAAAAAATAATTACAGACTTACATCAGTGAACATACTGTATGCAGCTGAGGCTATACCGTTGCATCATCCCAAGGCCTAGCTCGCTTCTCATCAAAGAATATCTCTGTCTCTTTTCTGGTTTCGGGTTCCCCAAACTTCCATTACCTCCTTCCTTGGACGATTTATTTAACGAGAGAAGTTACTTATTAATTTTTCTCAGAGTTAAATTCTGGCTTCATTCAAAGCCTAGATTGATTAATTTTGCGAGGGAGATTTATTTAAAACCCGGAATTCCGTCTGGGAACAAACCCCCTCGTTTAGCTTAACCAATCAGATTACTTTCTCTAACCGATAAAATTTTGACACTGCCATCAAAGTCAGAATAATCCTCTCTAGTCCGCCTTTATTAATAAATATTCTGGAAATATCAATATATGACACCTATATCAAATAGCCCAAGATTTCCCCAAATATTTACTCTGGCTTGTCTCATCTCTGTCATTCCCTACACTTAACCCTACATTGACATATCTGGCGGGCCGTAATGGAATGGGCTCTAATCAAAATTCAATGCATGCCACAAATAGAGCAGATCCCATCCCTCGCAGGGATACATTTGTTGCGAGTCCAACCCATACGTCAATCTTAATGCTTACTTGTCACGCTGACCACGACAGAATCGCTACAAAATTTTGCACCATTACATTAACCGACCGCTCTGTTGGCCTAAGTATTTAAAGCATCCATCTAGAATACGGTAGGTCGCGGGTTCGAACCCCGGCCGAGTCATACCAAAGGCTTATAAAAATGGGACTAGCAGCTGCTTCGCTTGACGCTCAGCATTAAGAGGTTAGTGTTAGGACTGGTCGGCCTGGTGTCAGGATAATGTGACTGGGTGGGACATGATTCTATATGTCGACGGCATGATGTCCCAGTGCTAGACATCACTATAAAGTGTCACACTGCATATCGGCTAGACATCATTATAAACTGCCAGAGCAATAGGACTAAAAGTGTTAAAGCTACGTTAAAAATCCTTCTTCTCCTCCTCCTCTCTCTCTCTCTCTCTCTCTCTCTCTCTCTCTCTCTCTCTCTCTCTCTCTCTCTCTCTCTCTCACACACACACACACACACACACACACACACACACACACACACACATACACACACACATGGTTACCATTATTCCACTGGGTAATTGTTGTTAATGGCCTTTAAATTGGGTAATCCTTGCTTATTGGATGTTTCAAATGGTGACCATTATTCCACAAAGAAATCCCTGTTATTTTCTGTTTCAAATGGTTACCGTTATTATATTGGGTAATCTCTGTCATTGGCTGTTTCAAATGGTTACCGTTATTCCATCGGACAATCTCTGTCATTGGCTGTTTGTAATAGTTTTCATTATTCCATTTGGCAATCCCTATTATTGGCTGTTTCAAATGTTTACCATAATTCCATTTGGTAATCCCTGTTATTGGCTGTTTGAAATTGCTACCATGATTTCATTGCGTAATCCCTCCTATTGTCTGTTTTGGCCATGATATTATGTTATGTACATTTAATTTTTCATTTTGTGATTTATTTTAATCCATAACTGTGGGTAGGAGTTGGGTCTATCTAGTAATGTCTTTTTTTAAATAAAGAACATATTACATAGCTAATTATTGTCTATGAGTTTAGATTATATATATGGTCATTATTATGTGACCTTTTTACCTGGGAAGTTTCTAATCTTGTTTATGAATTCGTCGGGTAAAATCCCTCATCTTGTTTCTGTTATTGTGTCTTAGTTTTTTTATCCAAGGGAGAGGTAACAGACTTTCTTTATTCCTACCTTAACATCAGCCATGAAAGGATTCAATTTTAGTTGTTGTTAAGTTAATATTTAGAGATGAGAGGATATTTTTTAACTATTCTTTGTAACTTCAAAGTGCTCATTAATAATTTCAGACCATGTCACTATTTTTGGATTATTGTCAGTTCATTTAGATACATTTAATAGCCGTGATATTCTTTGATGTACGGGGTTTAGGACAAGTTGTGTACAGTTTGTGTGGCAATAGTATCTTTAACAAGGTAAGTGATACTTGCTGCCTAGATATCGTTGCT
This sequence comes from Megalonaias nervosa, assembly GCA_016617855.1. Lineage (NCBI taxonomy): Eukaryota > Metazoa > Mollusca > Bivalvia > Unionida > Unionidae > Megalonaias > Megalonaias nervosa. The sequence continues at coordinate 30,103 of JAECUM010005104.1, read as the reverse complement.
AACAACTGCACTGCCTGAATGGAATATATTTGTTGTTGTTGCTGTAGGGCTTAACGCCATTTTTCAGCACAAGATAGGTTATACATGGCGGCCAGTATTAATGGTGGAGGAAGAAACCGGGAAATCCCCGGAAAGAACCACCGACCCACGAGAAGCTACTGGCAAGTTTTCTCACATATCCACATTCGCCGAATCCGAGACTGGAACCCACGCAGACAGAATGGAATATATAATTCTAGAGTCAGTCTCGGTTCAGTTCTATCGAACATGTTCATAGCATTAGGCGCATCGATGTGACGACTCAGACTGTATCTGTACGTTCAGAAAATCCATTAATACAACGTAAAAACTCGACCTTTTGTTCAACGATTATTGCGTATTTTGGCTTGATGTTCTTAAGCGAAAGCGCCACCTTTGAAGAGTTTGAGATAATAGATTGGACATTTCATTTTCGGGGGTGTTGTGGGTGGCCCGGGATTATTTTGAGGAGAAAAATGGATCCTCCAAATGCGTAAAAAAAATTCTTTCTCAGATCTGTCGAAATAAAAGAACTAATTATATCTATAATATTAATTGGAAAAATATCTTTAGGTTAACGAAAGAAATAGCCAGATTCGAATGAAATCACTGGTCCCTTACAGAAAACCAGATGGTCGGTCCTTTAGAGGTATGTAATCGGCTAGTATACTGCGAGCTGAACCATTACTTATGAAAACAAGCTCGGGGCGTTAGTTCCAAAAGACAAGAAGCATTGTTTAGCAACTCTGTGTACGTGTTTTCTTTGTTTTCGTTTTAAGGAGCATCAACACCTTGAAGGTTATTCATTAACGAGCTGAGTGGAGAGAAGAACCTTGCGCAAGGTCACAGCACAGTAGGCCGACGCCAGTTTTGTGGATACACATTCGACGTGGCCAAATCCTGTCGCTGACATGAAACCAAAGTGATCTCAAACGAATAGACAGTTTTAGTTTTCTAGGTCAGTTATGATGTATTTCAGGTCAAGATAACAGTCCAATTAAATGCCACCCACATTTATTAATTGATTCTCGTCATAGGATGAAATCAAAGCACATGCAGCGGTACATTGCATGATTTGAATAAACAACCCATTTTATTTTGCATACTAAGGTAAATAACGTTGCATCTCGTGAGTTGACACAGCTCTTGCATTTTATAGTGGTTACGCTTACGTTCCGTTTACATCTCAAACAGAAACATGTCAGATTTTCCAGATAGTCACAGATGTCTGAATTACATTTAAAGATGTTCTTCTGACCCACTCACCCCCATCTCTCGCTCGTCTCAGATCCTAATAGCATCACCCCTTTCCCCAGTCTAAAGGGTCGAATTGGAGCAGTGATACCGTTATCCACTGCAATTAACTCCAGCAACGCGTACAGTAAGACAGGTCTGGAGTATTTCTCGAAGACATTAATGGAACTGCATCAATTTCCAAAACATATTAATCTTTTCATCTTTACAGAAATTAATATCATTTACTGAATTTGTCAGTTTTGTTTTACACCACGAGATTCTTCATACGCTATTTATGAGCCTAAAATAAACATCATCACTGAAATATATGACCTTGAGGCCCTTTCACTTCGCATTCTCGACTTGATTTTAATTTGACTGCTGACATACTTTGTCTGGTTGACAACTTCTAGCCCAGTAGTCTCAAAACATTTCCACAAAAACCCTCCCACCCCAACACCCCTCAAACATTTCCACAAAAAAACCCACCCCAAACAACTCTTGGCAGAGTCATGGAGCATTTGGGATGCGCTTTACTTAGATTTCTCTCCTTCCTAGCGGTAATTTTCGTTTTTGATAATTAAATTGCAGATCTCATAAGTGACTGATGTAGCTTGCATATGAGAGTGTTGGTTCGATGTGTGTATACGTCTCGTATTGTAAATTCTATATCGGTAGGAGGAGGTAATTAGTACTTTAAAAGCAAAACTTTGATGACTCCCACCATAAGTGTCGTCGACTTCGTCGCGAACGCGCTTTCTAAATGCACTTGTGAACAGGGCCGTAGAGAGCGATCACAGGCCCTGGGATAAGAAACACCCGGGCCTCTCCTAGTTCTTGTTCAAACACATTTTTTTCTTTTATAAAATTAAAAAGTGTTGTTCTTATGGGCCGTACGGGCCCGGGCCCCGGGTATATATCCCCAGCTGCCCCCCCTCCCCCCGCCTTGTCGGCCCTGCTTGTGAAACTTCGCACAGACAATACATATGATTCCAATTACTTGATCAGTAAAGATTGTATGGCTTGTCAGATACAAATATCGATTGCAAGATTGAAGGTCATCTGTAGTCATTGTACAATCTTTTTATTTGCACATTAATGCGGATATATTTAAATTTATGTAGCGTGTATAACTCTTGTTTTTAAAGCTCGATAAAAACTTTTATCCTTTGATGGTATAAAATTATAGACCTTGCCTGAGGTAAACATTACGATTTATGAAGCAGTAAACCTCATACTGACCGACCAAATAGAGCTTGCGTTAGATAAACATTAACTATTATGAAGTAGTAAACCTTGTATTGACCGATGTTTACTGGTTCATAAAGGTTCATATTCATCGATGCAGAAGGTCTATAATAGCATTATTCCACTATGGAGAGAGAGAGAGAGAGAGAGAGAGAGAGAGAGAGAGAGAGAGAGAGAGAGAGAGAGAGATGCAAGGTAAAGTTGTTTCTACGTGCAGCATGCACAACGGAGAGACAATTGGCATACCTCTATGCTGCTTTCGTGTACTGTAGCTGAAATTTCTTTAATTTGTCTTAGAACTGTATAAAATGCATTATGCATTTCAGCTGCATGACGCAAAGAACTTAGCAGAATGAAGGTGTATAAAAACAATTGACGTTATGGCCATGGCAGAGAAGTGGCGAAACAACACATATCATGTGACATTGTGTCATCCCTTCTCACGGGGATCAAGTACTAATTTCGAGCATCATTTTATTTGCAATTTACTTCATTCACAGATTCCATTTGAATGAAAGCAAAATAAAAGGGCAAGAGAAAGGAAACCATCGCTTGAGTATTAATTTAAAAGTCATAAAGGCTTCATCAATATTCCTTGTAAGATCATAAATTTTATAATCGCTCCAGGCTATGCATCGAGGAAAAAACTCCAGTGTCAATCAAGATGTGTTATCCAGGGTAAACAGGACTGAATTGCGTGTTATGATGTCACAGAGAAAACGTCGCGTGCAGGAAACAAACGATAAGACCAAGAATTACGATCCCACATTTAAGTAACACAAGGATAAAGAACAGGGAGAAGTGAAATATAATAAATTAAATAAAATAGACAATTAAACATAATTAAGTATACGATAAACCATGTGAAGGCAAGACAGGCAACAACAAGGCAAGAAGAGGGGGCAACAAGGAGGACAAAGAAAAGAAATAAAGAAGTAAGGAAGAAGCAGAAAGCCAGAGACCACCAATGCATACGATAACGTAGACACTGGGGAGGAAGAAGCAAAAGAAACCATCAGGGAAGAAGATGAAAGAAGACAACAAATAACGAAGACAGGATAAACATCTGGAAAGACAAAACCAAGGAAGAGCATTATTCCATATTAGGACTAAGCAGAAACAAATTTGCCACCCCAAACAAATACTTAAAAAAATAAATGCTACCCCCCCCCCAAGAAGAAGAAGAACAACAACAAAAACAAAAAAAAAACCCAAGGAAAATAACCCACTCCCGTCCCCACACACTGGAACCCAAGAGAAACAAACTCATCTATAGCTCCCACACAGCATAGCACACATAACATGGCGCCCAGAAAAGAACATATACATCTATAACTTACATATAAGATAGTACCTACATGCAACACATAGCAGTACAAACACACACCCCCCCCCAAAAAAAAATGTATAGCACACCACACAACACAATTATCAAAAAGGGCTTTAATTTTAACCTAAGAAAGCCCTTTTCAGGCGAAAACTTTAACCCTGAAAAGACAAAACGGATTAGCACTCTGCTGGAGACATGAACTAACGGCGACGTGAAAACCAAATTACAAAAATCATACGGTCACCATGAGCCAACCTTGTTGATACTTTTACGGAAAACAATAAGTACGCTCAATACATAAAAGGAAACTAACTTTTTTAATAAGAAAATTCACTGTTTACGACTATTTGATCCGGGAATGTAAATACTGCACTCTTCGGCGTTAGGATAAGGGACTACCTCGCAAATAGACAACTGGGCATAGATATAACAGGACAGTATTGCAGCTGGAAGGCGGGCGGATGAATGGATGGATGGAGGAAGACAAGGAGTAGGACCCGGAGAACGGTGGAGGCGGAATCAGTGGGTCTGTCTTCTCAACCTTAGGCTGGACCTATTTCGGTTCTGTTGGCGCCCGTTCTTCCCGTGGCTTGCTTAGGCGGCATTAATAAACGCAAAAATTAATGAATGCTCAAAAACGAAAAAAGGAGAGTCGCACATGTTGATAGGCAATAAGCGACGTAAATTCAAAGCATCAGCAGAAATGAATACCTCGGTCTTCTATTGGAATATTCGTTCAATGTATTCTAATAGGGTTCAGATATTCGCTCATGTTAATAAGGTATAAAATCAATGCTCGTTTCTTGGTCTACGATGGCATTTATTGACCCCTCTTCCCCTCCCCATCGGCCACCGCTCTTACCCATCACTCCCCGCCAAACCACAGTTAAATGACTGTGGATTCCATTATTTAAATCTAATTATATTTTATGGATCTTGAATACGTTACTGAGGTTTGAAACTTTAAAGATCTAATCTTCAAACAGAGAACGACCATACACGTTCCGTTAGTGCTGAAAACGGACGGTAAAGAAGGTCATCAACTCGATTATCTTTTCAGTTAATGCAGGGACTATATCTGAAAATGTTATCTTGTTAGTGGTTTGTTTACAATCCAAATCGCACAGACATGTGACCAATTTAATGTCCTTAAATATGGACGATACGTTGATTGCACGTCTCCGGAATGTGTCATACATGCCAGACCTGTCAGACGGGAATGACTTTTTGACCGACTATAAAATGTACAAATAAGATATTGGTAATTTCTGCTAAGTGGTAAGACACTCATATTCAGACTTGAAGAATTTTTTTGACTGATACATATATATGTCATTAATGCCATCGCAGTGGCCAAATAGAAAAGTGGTGAAAGATATTCGGACTAAATCCAACTTTGGGAAAAATTTCGGATTAAACAAAACCCAAAACAAAACAAGCCCTAAAACTCATGTTATGTGCTAGTGTATGTGAAGGTGTTCAATCAAGTATATGTATTTCACGGTAAGACTGCGAATCATCTTAAACTTTTCAGGAGCACACTTGTTTTCTGCATTTTTTATGTTTACAGACCCTCCCATAATATCTTGCCCGGTTGTTGGCATCCAACAAAAATTTTCTCTGCCTTGTATATCAATAGTGTAGATAGAAAATTGGAGGCTTCTGGTGTCAGGTCAATCACCCCACTTTAGTTTCAGCTTTGATAGTGCAACTTCTACAACAAATAACATACACATAACACATAGTAAATTCATTTGATATAAGGTACTGGCCATTTATTTTTTTTAGGGGGAAGCGGGGCTGTGATTTTCGTTTGAGCTGAAATATTTCCTTTTCTTTTATCTCAAGATAATTAATATTTTTTCCAAAAAATATAATGGATGTAATACGGTGTTATTTTGCGATTAATCAGAGAAAGATATTTTTCTAGCTATTGACAGACAGAAATTAAACAAAATATTTGTCAGGTCACTGCCTCAGAACATTGAAATGTTTGGTCCCTAATATAATTGCGGTATACCTTGGTACTTATCGCGGTACCAGCTTTAATATATATATATATATATATATATATATATATATATATATATATATATATATATATATATATATATATATATATATATATATATATATATATATATATATATATATACTTACCTGATTTAAACTTCTCAAATAGTAAAAGTCTTGAATGACTATAAATCTACATTCTATATTTTGTTTTGTAGATATATACTTTAGACATTTAACAATACATCAGTACACATAACTTGGGTCGAATATTCCTTTCGTTTGAATTTAGAAAGCCAATACCCTTTCCCACCTGAAGGCAATTTAGAGGTGTAAAGCCAATGTACCGGTTTACACTTACGTAAACAGCAGAACATTATTAACAGCTGTCGCTTGACCCTATGCTTGAGTGACGTACACACCTGTACCGCGACAGTGACCGTTCACCTTGTATAGGTCAATGGCCAGAAACTGTTTTCATGAAGCATCTTGCAAAACATAAAAAGTAAGCTGATTTTAGTAAAAAAAGAAAAATCAAAATTCGGTAACCCCATTCGGAATACTTTTTGAACAACAAAACTTTCAGACTCTATATACCTATGCTAACATGCTAATTTTTGTGACGTAGCTTCTGTCTTTGTGCGGTATCGATATTAGAAATCTGGTCATGTGCTGTAGTTCCTTATTCAAAAATACACATGTAACGGTTAAATTATTTACCTGTCTGCGAATTGACACTCGTCTTAGCCAACAGGAACTATTTTAAGAAAAAACACGCATGCCTCGCCTACACCGAGATGTACAATAATTAAGTATTGAACCGGTTTGTCAGTTGGTCAGGATTTCGGCCAATCTTGTTTGCTTTACACTCTGTAGTTCAGGTACATACATGAAAATGGCTGAAATACTTGACGAGGAGAAACAAGAAAAAAAAAAAAAATTTCAAAGAATACAAGTAGACTGGTTTCCAGTCCTTTCAGCGTTTTATCTCACTCTTAACTGCTTAGATTGTTTTTTTCGCCGTAGATGTGATCGCCGTCCGTACGAACGGCATATAGAAGATTAGAGTCCACCGTGTTTGGTGTCAGCCTAAGAGAAAGAAAGCGTTTAATTTAAATGGAAAAAATACGGCCTTTAAACCTGATAATACTATATTAATCACAATTGTACCAATTTTTAAAGTTATGACTGATTAGATAATCAATATACAGGCCGAAATTGAATCATCATAGGTCCTCGGCATATTGGCAAAGTGAATTAACTCCCTTGCTTTTCCTGTGATTTCGCACATGCACATCTCGCTGGTGACAATGGTATGAAACTACAATTATTCGAGCCTACATTCCTCAGAATGCTATAATTCTATATTTGCCGAATGCTTGCACACCGTATTTATTAACATTGACAGTAATTACAACAGATATATATGGATCAGGACGCTACATTTTTATAAGCGGTAAAGCAGTTCTTCTTTACACATAATTTATGCACAATCCAACAAAGCTCTACTATTCAGAATTGAAATCTCGTCGCACAGTGCACCGACAGATCTGGGCTATGCAATTTGTTAGGAGTAATTAGTAGAACAAACAACACATACATTGATATTCCGGCTGATTTTAGGACCGCAGATCCGGGTCAATGCTGTTTGCATTTAGACTATACTTGTAAGTGAGTATTGACGGTAAACAGCTGAATAAGGTGACACTCTACAGGTTCGTATTTTGCACAGGGTTAGAATTTAAAATAAAAATAATATCCCAGGTTTTCCTCACTAGTTTTTTTCTGTCCATATTTAGCTATAGATAATCTATTCTTAATATTAATTGTTTTTATAGTCACATAGAGAATGTTTGAATGCAAGTAAAAAAATCACGTTACACTTTCCATTATTTATTTACTAATTATGGAACGGAAAAGTACAAAACAGATCTTATTTTTTGGCAAATTTCTAGGACCACACACAAGTGGCATATCAGAGAACCACACCTTTTTACTAAATCCGAATGTGACATTAAAAATAAAACAAAACAGGAAAGGCAAAAAAGCAAGTTAAAAAACCACAGTGATATGCAAACTGAATTGTCATTATTGATTCGAATATAAGCAATACAAGTAGTCTTAGGATATTAGAATCAGACAAGAAGAATAATGTTTGTGGCAATGGTTATGTCAGTATTAGTGGCTATGTTTTATGTCAGTCTTTGTGGCATTGCTTTTTTCAGTCTTTGTGGCATTGTTTTGTGTCAATCTTTGTGGCATTGTTTTGTGGCAGTATTTCTGGCAATGTTTTGTGTCCGTCTTGTGGCATTGTTTTGTGTCAGTTCTTGTGGCATTGTTTTGTGTCAGTCTTTGTGGCTTTGTTTTGCGTCAGTTCCTCTGGCAATGTTTTGTGGCAGTATTTGTTGCAATGTTTTGTGGAAATGTTTGTAGCAATGCTTAGTGGCAGTGTTTGTGGCAATGTTTCGTTGCAGTGTTTGTTGTGTCATGTATATTTAATTTGCATTGTTTGTTTTTCTTTAAAAAAATTCATTATATGCTATGGATAATTATATTTTGGGTCTTGACCTTGTCCAAATTCAAGTTCATTTTCTATCTGACAGGAATCATTGATTTTTATTTTAAATTCTGTAAGCAAGTGATACATTGATATTTTTTCTCTATGAGTATGGGTTAACTCTTAGGATTATTGTCTTTGCCTTGAGTCAAGGACATTGTGTTTACCATGTCTTTATTACGATCTTAGTAATAGACTTTCTAATTATAACTAAAATTTTATCTTGCAAACAGTTGGAAACTTCCAGAATTAAATTTTCCATTAGGCAATACTTTTTTAGATAGAAAATATTAATTATGACCTGAGGTCAAGCGGAGGTCCATCAAAGTTTGCTTTTCTAGAAATTATTTATTCGTACTGTAAGATAAGAGAAAAATCATTTGTTATTATTGTATCCAGCATTTCTTTGGGCTAGAATTTATTTCTTCAGATAATTTATTCACTGGAAATTCTAAGTGCTCATCCTCTAAAATTATATTTTTGGAAATAGAGACTTGGATTTTATAGTGAAACTCAGACAAGTATATATATATATATATATATATATATATATATATATATATATATATATATATATATATATATATATATATATATACTATATTCATATATGTGTGGGGGTGGGGGGGGTGGGGGTATTTGGATTGTATTATTGTGATTCAACAAAAGACTGTTGGCACATCACTACTACACAGGCCGCCACAGGAACATCGACACTTCCACATTTGGATTTATTTGGTAATATCACTAAAGTTTATTCAGAACTTTAAATATTGGGACGTGTTAGAAATTCTATGATTATTTGTCATTTAATTCGCAATACTGTATGTTCTTTTTTTATTTTTCACTTTGTATTCTAGGGAAATAAATTATTGGTTGAATTTTATAAAGCTTGTTACTTTTCACTCTTTTCTGTTATTTATTTTAAGACCATATAGCAGTAATAGTAGCCATTTTTACGTAAATTACTACGACACAAAACGGTAAACAACACCCTCCGTATATAAGCATGAATAAGGTAGATATGATTTGTTTACAAGACTAACGATATGCACCAAAGTCATCTACAATCGCGTTGGTAATGTATAATGCAAACACAAATCTATAATTGGACGAAGCATAATTTACGATATTATTCTCAACACAGAAGTGAACAATTTTGACAGTGTATGAAAAATTGCACACTTATGTGTAAAATATAATTGCGCAATTATACAGTACTAGATCTAGAGTAGTTGAAAGACTTCAAAGTCCTACTCTTTCATCCCCAAATCGAGGACAAATAAAAGAATAACCCCTTGACACTTACATTTGAAGCAGGATTTTGTGTGGACTGTTATTCAATTAAGTTACGCAATCACGCATTTCATTTGGTTTAATCAGTAAATAAATGTTTTGATTTTGTAAAGAAAATAACAGAACAATACCTTTTTTTCAATCCTACAGTCTACGGTATCACGCAAAGAATCGCTAACAATAAAATCCAGTTCGAAGGGAAAAAAAACCACTTAACGCAAATGACGGTGTCATTTGGAAATCTTAAAACGTGGCAGCGTGTCGCTGGTGATTGACACGCTAATTTCCTTTTCATCTGGCAGTAAGCAATGATCGGCGAAGTGAATTTTTACTTCGTTAAAGAAACAACGTTTATTATGTTGCATACTAGATCATATCTGATTACTCTTCGGTACGAATTAGAATCCAGTTTGTCAACGTACACTCCGACTGACAGACTAAAAGCTTAAATAATTAGGAATATGGATGTGACGAATGGTAAGTTTCTCTCAATTCGCTTTCTCAGTACCATTTATACATGTTTTCTGTTTGCATCCTATCATGTCGTCGTTTTCCGAAACACAATTTGTCACCATTTGCAAATTATTATTTCTCATATCCAACTTGCGTGTGACCTAATATTTAAATAAAACATAACGGATTGTTTTTGTTCTTCTTGTACGTAATCAACTAAGTCGTCTAAAATGTCTCAGTTCTAAAAATAATCAATTTATCCCAGCAATGGCGTTGCGGCCAGGTGATAAAGGCATGCTTATAAAATGGTTTTCTGTTCAGTTCACTTATTCATTTCCTTCTTCTTCTGCTCAGGTCTAACACCATTCCTTCACGACGCTTCCTACTCTTTCCCGCCATTAAAATGAATTCGGCATAAGGATTTTGGTATTTTTTTAATTTAGAAACATGTAATGCAAGCTGAGATTATTTGGTGACTGGACAGTGGATGGAGCTGAGATAAACGGCATCGGAATGACTATTTTGAGATCAAGGCAGTTGTAATGAACGTGCGTGCCAATTTCTGTTAGTAGTACTTTTATGCGAATGGATAACATTAATATACGTACTGAGTATCTGATAAGACAATGTTATTGATATATGTACACTTTGAATGAAGAAAGTTTAATGACTAGTACACAAAAGAGTTCCACATAAACAATTTTATACGTTTGAATAGTGATTTCAGAAAACTCATTGATGAGTAAGAAAAGAATGGGAACTTGAGTATCAACATTCGTAATAATTGTTGCGAATCATCGATGGCAAATACTTTGTTTTAATAATTACGATTAGCGTGTAGTCTTGATGACGCAAGTGCAAAACGATTTAGGAATATGTATATAATAATGTATGTTAATTATTATAAATTGTTTGCATCATCCATCTGAGTCGTCTTCACGTAAATAAATCATACATCTCAGGCCTTTCCATGAAAAATCTCGCTACTGAAATACAGTATATTGGAATATTTGAATTTTTGTACATTCGACAGAAGTCTAGACATTGGCGCAGGTAACCAAATTCGTAATATCTAATGCGTTTCTTACCAACCAGTGTGGTCTCTGCCTGTAGAGTGCAATCATGTTTTAGTCATGTGATTCAAGTAGTTCCAATATGGCAGTAAATGAATTCGAAGTGATTTTCCGCTGCCACTAAGGGCACGAGATAATGCGAGTGACAAATTTCCAGACCGTCAAGTTGAGTTGATAAGTAACTGATGATGGTATGGAACCTTCAACGTGGTACAAAGCTGCCCTTTCGCTACGGACGAGTATGGTCCCGTCTGACACACAAAATAAGACTTGAAACTAGTCGAAGAAAAGTCAGTGGTAAAGAAAAAGTTAATATTGCATTGAAAACGAAAAAGAAACACACCCAACAATACACAGAAAGAAGAAAGATGCATCAACCGAACCTTTATCCTTCCAAATATTCACGTGTACACAGAACACGGAAGAATAATAAGGTGGGTGTGGTGGTATGCAGTGCGTGTGTGTGTGTTTGTGTTGGTGTGTGTGTGTGTGTGTGTGTGTGCAGTGGGGGCATTCGGTAATGGGCAAACAGCTAATGATTTATGGACTATAGAGACAACACGGTTAAAAAGGTAGTAGGGACGGCAGACAAGTTTAATGCAACAAAATCATCCATTTCTTCCCAATCTGCTGAAGTTTTGGAAAGGCAGGCATTAGCTCCATCACGCAACTAAACTGCCTTCCAAAAATCAAGCCTGCTACAGAATCAGAGTGAAATGAAATGCAAGGCGACTATTGTTTTGTGAAGGAAGCATTACTCTTTTAATGTTGACATATAAGAAACGTTTATTGTCGACGTTACATGTTTTGATATAATTTACTGTCATTTCATTTCAACTGGGCGAAAACATACTGGACATGGAATGGTCAGACTGGAATAGCTCCCAAACACTGCTGTTTTAAGTATCAAACGTAACTGTAACGAAGCGGTGGAGATGTGTAATCTGCCCCCCCCCCCTTCCTCCTTAATGTTTTTGATTATCTTTATATAGAAGATGACTGACCACGGTGTTATTGTAAGGATCAAGTAAACAATAAAATGAAATATGAAATTAATGGATGAAATAAGATAAAACTGAGCAGAGATATGTAACAGAATAACACAAGCCCCCGTATGTAAAATATAAAATTTTTATCAATTTCATAAGCAAAATGAAATCGAACATGACATTTGAATGGCTCACTTGCTCTTAGAAATATAATTTCCAAAATTTATGCGAAATTCAATTAACCTTTCTGTTATGTCGAGAGAACAAATTTCATTATATGATCGAGTGACTGATCTCAAATTGCCGGCATGTCAGCATCGGCGAGTGCTTCCGATCTTTTCCAAATCAATGTAGGTGACAGGTCGGCGTTTCCTTATTTCTTTTCCTTTTCTCTCTAGCTTCTTCGAGTTATCTTTGGTTGTAGACTGCACTCTCTTTGCATTGTGCAGTCAGGTATGGAGCTATTTTCCCTTCAAAAATAAAAAATATTATGCCCAACTTAAATACGTGTCAGGTTTTTATTCTCCTGGAACTGAACAACATTCCCACTCTTTTTGAGTCATGTATCGTTTATCGAAATTCAACAGAACTAGTTATGGTCATTTCACAACCTAATGATGATATACAATCCTATTAACGTGAATTTATGTCTTTTCCTGCTGCACTCGTATTCATACTAAGACCATAAGTAGCCCTCTCAGATACTATTGCTACCTTGTTGTTGCTATTAATTACCAGTTGAACTATGCCAGTCGGCGCACGCTCCTCGATTCTCGGTTGATGAGAAATCACAACTTAATTTCACACGAATTAACTGACTTCACTCGTCCGAACTAAGTTACTTTGCTAATAAGCGATTCATTGACATACATTTCTAGACATAGAAAAATCAGTTCTCAGCATACCTTATCAAAAGCATGAAATCTTTATGATACATGATTTCTATTACGTGCAAAAAGCTAAATCCGAACTCATTCATATAATGCATGAAAGCAATTAACTTCTGGACTCAAGGAAATTGAAGTATGAATTTAAATTGAATAAATTCAATAAATAGTTACAAACTTACATCAGTAAACATACATTGTATACAGTCGAGACAATACCTTTGTGCATTCCCGAGCACTCGCTCGCTAATCATCAGAAAATTAACTATGTCTCTTCTTTGGCTCCGGGTCTCTCAAAATTCTAGCCAACCCCCACCCGCACCCCCGCCCCATCCCTTGGATGATTTATTTAACGAGAGAAATTACTTTTTAATTTTCTTAAGAGTCCCTGAGACTTCCCCCTCGGCCAAAAAACTTGGACTGCCTAATATCGCGAGAGATTCACTTCCGTTTTGGAACACACATCCCCTTGTTTAGCTTAGCCAATCGAGATTACTTCTTTAACCGCCAAAATTTTATTACTCCCATGGAAGTCAGAATAATCCTCTCTATTCCGCTTTTATTAATAACTATTCTGGAAAAATATTATTTTATGACACCTGCCAATTGGACAAAGACGTCATAACTTTTTCTCTGGTTTGTCTCAAATGTCATTTACCCTTATTGAACTTGCGTTAACAGTGCTCCCTTCGCTGTCTCTAACCGCTAACCGAGCGAGTCCTAATTAAAATCCACTCATGCTTCCAAACAGGAGAGATTAATCATTACAAGTTGCCAAGCTATAGCGAACCTTGCCAATACACGAATCTTAATTGTTACGTGTTACGCTGTCCACGACAGGATGCACTATGCAATATTCTGAAAACTTGTGCACCACTGAAGTAACCATTTGGAAGATTAATTAAAAAAAGTACTAATATGGTTCAGTTGGATAGTCTTACAAGGGTCATAAGACGGTAAAATTACATGAAACTGACCGATGATATACATATATTTAAAATGTGCGGAGCTAACGGTATCTACATGCACGCTGTGCAAGACATGCTTGGTCATACCTCTTCCCAACGTTCTTCTGGATGTGATGGTAGCTCGAATTTCAATAATTCGTAGGCAATTATTTGCTGAAGAGAAACTTTCCTTAACATCTTTGTAAGCATCTTCAAAATTGCACATTGTTTTAGCAAACTCTCTATGGATTAAAGAAATCACGGTACAATCTGACATGTTGGCTTGTAATCATCCCTGCGAATTCGTAGAAAGCCAATGATCATTTACGCTCAAAAGCAAGACAACATTATGGTATGTTTCTATTTTTATGATAACGAAAACTGTTTTGTTTTTGTTTATAGTTCTAACCGTGCTTTATGGTTTTGAAAATTTAGTCACTGTAAATGCCTGAAAATTATTGTATGCAGAAAGACATATGCTAATGTTTACGGAGCCAATGATATAGGCGAAATGTGCCCTTCTTTAATAGTGATACCCTTCTTCAATAGCGATGCCCTTTTTGAATAGTGATGGTCTGTTTGAATAGTGATGCCCTTCTTGAATACTGATGCCCTAGATGCTTCTTCCTGTACTCCTGAGTTGCTCCCCGAACTTCCACGTTCAATCTTCATCAATATTCACATGAACTGTTTATATTGAAGAACGGAAACTTCTAAGGTTTTAAAAATCTTTGAATAAAAGGTTTGCTCTAACTTGATTACTGCTTTCTATCAACATATATCTATTACATTACTTTGCATACTGTATGGTTATTGGTTATTAAAGTAATGTTAAAATCAATACTTCGGAATCTGAGTCATCTAATTCCAATACAGAAATAAATGAATTGCATTCGAAGTGTTATTCAGCTACTGGTAAAGCACGAACCATTTCGAGTGAGAAAAATTGAGATGATCGAGTAGAGGGACAAGTGAACAAAATGATAGAAGGGAGGGCATCAACGTAGTAGAAAACTGCCGTTCCACGACTGATGAATATGATTCAAGTTCATGCACAAAATGAGAGATTTGAAACTAATCGAAGATTTGGCAGCTGGATAGAAAATCATTTGGAGTAAAAGACATACAGCCAACATTACACAGTAAAAAAAGCGCATCCGACCACTCCACGTATAAAAGTGCACGAAGACACGGAACTTACAAATGGAGGAGGGGAGATGAATCGATACGTAGGGTACATACGTGTAATTCTCAACAGACAAAAAAGTCCAAGGGGTAGCAGGAAGCACGTGGATGTAAACTAGTTTTGGGGGTGAACTTCGTCTATTCTTTCTGATCTCCTCAGTTCTTAGGAAAGAAGTCCACTGGTCTGTCATGCACCTCAACAATCTTCAAAAATCAAGGTAGCTGTGGAATATAAGTCAAAGTAAATACAAGGTGACGGTATTTGCTGAGAATAATACACGCAGATATGTTTATATACTAACTTCTGAGAAATATTATGTCCGGCGTCTCTTGTTTTGCATCAAAACTTTATTGCCCACCATAACAAACTTTAATTGACATTACATTTATTTGTGTATGCATATCCCTCCACCTCTGGGAGAACTACATCCACAGAATGAATATGAATATGTATAAACTGTAAGTAACAGGCGACCCACCTGTTAAACATTACATTAATGGGTTACACACCACAATCCTAAGAGAATTAAGCTGCGCATGTGATGCAATTGAAAGCACAAACCTAAAATGGAAAGCACGAGCCTCTGGCCAACGTGTGATACAATGGAAAACACAAGCATCTGGCCAGCGTATGGTGCAACGGAACGCAAAAGCCTCTGGCCAGCATATGATGCAATGGAAAGCAAAAGCCTCTGGCCAGCGTATGATGCAATGGAAAACACAAGCTCCTGACCAGACTATGATGCAATGGAAAGCAAAAGCCTTTGGCCAGCGTATGATGCAATGGAAAAAACAAGCTCTGGCCAACGTGTTATGCAACGAAACGAACAAGCCTCTGGCCAGCGTATGATGCAATGGAAAACAGAAGCCTCTGGCCAACGTGTGATGCAATGGAACGCAAAAGCCTCTGGCCAACGTATGATGCAATGGAAGGAAGAAACCTCTGGCCCGTGTATGATGCAATGGAAAACACAAGCCTCTGGCCAGCGTATGGTGCAACGGAACGCAAAAGCCTCTAGCCAGCGTATGATGCAATGGAAAGAAAAACAACAAGCCTCTGGCCAACGTGTGATGCAATGGAAAACACAAGCCTCTGGCCAACGTGTGATGCAAAGGAACGCAAAAGCCTCTGGCCAGCGTATTACGCAATGGAGAACACAAGATTCTGGCCAAAGTATGATACAATGGAAAGCAAAAGCCTCTGGCCAACGTGAGATGCAATGGAACGCAAAAGCCTCTGGACAGCGTATGATGCAATGGAAAACATAAGCTTCTGACCAGAGTATGATGCAGTGGAAAGCACGAGCCTCTGACCAGCGTTTGATGCAATGGAAAACACAAGTCTCTGGCCAACGTGTGATGCAATGGAATGCAAAAGCCTCTGGCCAACTTGTGATGCAATAGAAAGCACAAGCCTCTGGCCAACATATGATGCAATGGAAAACACAAGCCTCTGGCCAGAGTATAATGCAATGGAATGCACGAGCCTCTGGCCAAGGATGAAAGTCGCAATGAAGATCATGTGGTAAGTCAGTCAATAAAACAATACAATCCAAAATTATCTAGAAATTCACTTACAATTAACTTTTTTTGCCTGTGCAGCTATTAAAAACAAAACTGCGACCAAGACATTCTTTCAAATTGTTTATCAACATCAGCGAGTTGGATAACATCATAAGCACAAGACTGGCCCACAACAAATAGATCCATTCCGTAGACTAGCTTTATTGTCTCGGTAAAGATCCAGTAGAGGGTACATATCCTTTGCCCATATCGAACTGGTACTGGAGATTAAATAGATCAAATTGGAACACTTCCCGGAAACTGATAACTAATAGGAAGAGTACCGAATAAGAGCTAATACTGATCAGTAAAACACTCTTATCAAGTTGGTCAGATGAGTCCGAAAGTGACCGGAGGTGGACGTATGTTCAAAATGTGTGTTGATTGTGGTATTCAAAAACGCTTCTGCCAGCTATATTTTTGCGCCTTTCTTTTCAATGGAACGATGGTATTGAACTTCGACGATTGCTACAATCTTAGATTAACATTCCACAACACTTTGAAAGTAGCAGTGTGCATTGGATTGATAAACCCATCCATGGATTACAGCACAAACTGACGTGGTGGCGTATGATAGGTTGACATGGTTTAAAATCACAGATCAATATCCGCTCTGATGAGCATTTTATCGACATTAAATGAAATAAATGAATCATTAAAAAACATGATTTGCAAGACACAAACACAGCGTAATACATACATATAAACAATTGGAACAAAAAACAAAAAGCGCATAACTTGAATCCCTCAACTTACATATGAGAATACCATCAGAGAGACAGTCAAAAGACTTTGATAAATCCATCAGAACAGCAGTTTATATTTGTTGTCATCAAGAGGCATGAAATCATTGCTGCAGTTAAACAGCAAGCCAGGGCCCATTTATGCACAAAGACATCTTACACACAAAGACCTGACACCATCATGTTATAAGTCGTACATTTACGACAAGAAAAGATGTTTTGTTTTGGCATTCTGTTGTTCATAAAAGGCTTGATGGTTCTTAAAAAAGCTTTTATTCAACGCGGTCCGGAGAGGAATTCGCGCCCGAACAAAGCTTAAAAAAAGCAATGAAAAATGAAGAAAATTTGTTAATTAATTTCACCATACCATGTTTATGCTTTCTACCAACACTTATGTACCAGTTTACATTTTCTCGTGCAATACTATAATCTTAAAATAATCATCAAGTGATATTTTTTTTTCGGTTAAAGACATTTTGGGCTAAGAAAGAATGGAAGCGTATTTTAATTACATGCCTATTTAATCTTATATGCTTCATCTGGCGTAAACTACAGCTGTTCAGTCACTATTTCCGTATCATACACCCAAATTCGATCTTCCTCTGGGATCTCCTTTGACGTCGCGCGTAAATATTTTTATACGGAGCTTTCATCAGTACCAATTCATTTTGAATTTCATTCATTTGCAGAGTAAAGCTAAATATATTGCTTACATCGGAAAATGTTTTAACCAGATTTCTGATCACTGCGTACAGTATGATACTTCCTAATTGTCAACACTGCAATACTTCGTACACTGATGTTATTGCTCATATGCTAATGTCGTGTCCAAAATATACCCCGACAAAGAATGAATGGTCGACTTTGGACTCGTATTCTATTTTGGTACTTATCTTCATAGTGCATATGATGAAAAATGTGTTCAGAGCTTACACGATAGGGGATTCCCCTGCACATTTCAACTGAATGACCCTGAAGTCTACGTGAATTTTCTGGTGTCAGTGAAATGTTGTCTGCGGGAACTTCAGATGAATTTTGCAGTTCATTCATATGTGTCGTTTGTAACTGAGCATTTTTGTTTTCAGTATCAGAGAAGATGAACAAAAGTAAGGATGATAAATAAATGAATTAACTAAAATCTATACCTTCTTACCGTGTTGCTGCTAGGCAAGATGGTGGAATCTAATCGAAGAAACAACAGAGAGATAGAAAAGGGGTAATATTACCTAGAGAATAAACGATATAGAGCAAACCAGGGCTGGATTAAGGTCCTTGTAGGCCCTAGCCATGTCTTTAGTAAAGCGATTGACATTGACATGACTCAGCCTCTTTGTGGATACACTTTTCAGTAACATGGTTTTTTATAAGCCCTAGGCACATTGCCTACTGTGCCTGTTGGATAATACGGCCCTGGAGAAAACAATACAAAGTGGGAAAAAATGCAACCCCGTTATATAATTCCTTCACACGTTCAGAGGGAAATACACACTGTAAGCACAAATTAGGGCAGGAGAGGAAGAAAGCAACGATTCAGTATTAGGGCTAAAAAATACTTGTAACGATGTATAGATTGAAGAGTTCACATAGATTCTGAAGGTGGTACTGGACTGCAATCTAGTTCTACATGCCCAAATCGTCTACATCTTCCGGATCTTCTGAATTCTTAAGCTATATAAAGGGTGCTACATAAGCTAATTAAAACAAATACAAGTCGATGACGTTAATAGTGAATAATGACTTAAACTGTGTCCATACTGTCGTTTGAGAAACGTTTATGCCTGGCATTGCATTTTCTGATATCAAAACTTCATTACCAGTCGTAACTTCAACTGGAAAGGGATCATCCGCAAGCGCTGGCATTTATTTACTTTTGGTAGCACTTTACAGATATTACGTACTTCCGACAGAGTGACAAGTGCAAGGAGAAGTTGTTTGTAGCTGCAATATGCAGATTGGACGGAATGCTACATTGCGTGTGACTCAAGGTATCAACAAACAAAATAATAAATACAAAACTGCATTGTGTTTTGAAATATTCAGAAATAGGGAGCGACAGCCTTGAACTTTCTTAATTCCGTCATTCTTATAAACTATGAAAACGAAACAAACAAACAAGCAAACTAATAAAACAACTTTCTCACAAGCTTGTAACTAGCAGTGTTCATTAATATAATAAAGCCTTCGCAGATTAAAGTAATCCTGTACAAATTGGCACGTTGGCATGAAACCATCGGTGCAGAAAAACAACAATCCAACACGCCTGTTGCTATTCACACAAGTGCCTGACAACATTAGTGTCTATGCTGTATTTCGACACTAAGGCAAGTTGATTTCTTTTCATTCATTGTTCCTTAATGCCTTTTAGTAAGGCTACAAAGTTATAAACTCTTCATGATCCTAATCACTTCGTAACGGACTCAGCCTACCCTTTTATTTAAGTTGTAAAGGAACAATATTCAAGAAATTTCCTGAATCAGATGCCATCCCAATATAGACTGACACAAAGCTTATATGACATCAACTTAGAACTGGCTGGACTTAAGGCAGAGTTTGATAATGATCATACGTGACGACTATATTGGGTGTAAAGACTACATATCAGTTTTAGTTGACTCTCGACCCTACATTGCTAGTTCCTTGATCTGTGACTTTCATGACTCTTTTGATATAGCTATATAAGTGACAGTTAATGTATAAGTGTATAAAAAGGATAATCAAATGGCATTTTTCTAAAGATTGCATCATATTATCTTGTGTATTGCCTTAGAATAACAAAGATTTTTTCGTGGCAGTATAACAGTTTTGACAGCTACTTTTCGTAGTAAACGATGAAAATCATTGATTGTTTTAATATCAGTGTTAACGCTGATACTGAAATATCCCATTTTGTCAATGTTAAAAATGATTTATCACAACTCAATATATCTTAAAAATTCTTTCTCATATAACGTTTAATTCTGTGAGTCCATAGTTTGTAGAATCGAAGGATCTATGGTCGTGAAAAAATCTTGATGGTCGCACACTGCTTCTTGCACCATCGTATTTGGAGAATTCAATCCGATTTAGCCAGCAATTCTTTTCACAGATGTGAGTGATATGTACGTCTTTTAGATTTAATTTCAAAGTATAATAAAAAGTAACATATTTCTAAACTTTACATTAGTTGAAGAAATTCAAAGTATCTATCCCTGAATACTATACACACTACTATAAAAGTTGTATAGATTTTCGGCTGAAGTTATTTACTGTTGTAAAATACAGAGATGCTGGATATTGATATAAAGTTTTAACGATTATTCCGGAACATCGTCTCTCTGTGTATAAACATAAGATTGACTTTTCACACTGAGGTTGGTCTGGTCAAGTAACCAACTTAATTAATAGGTAAGAATTAAATTGTGAGATCAATACCACAGTGCACTCACTTAATCAGAGGGAATTGATATATTCATGACATGTAAATTTGTATTGTAGGTTAACAGACAGTTTATTATCTGTTATCTACATAATACATGCATATACATTGCGTTAAAGTTCGGAAGTTCAGAACTATCCACTTGTGCTCGATATCACGTCTTATTTCTACACATCTCTAACTCTCCATGTTACTCATCGAATTCGTAAAAAAGTAGAACATTTTATACTGACAATAGCCAAGGTTTTCTCCTATAAACTAGCGCTCTTTGCATATACCGAATTTGATTGGAGTGAGAATACACAAAAGGGGTGTAGTTGTTTAGGAGATAAGGTTTTGCATTGTATGACGATGCACGTAGACGTGACTTTCTTGCGAATGAATGGTTGCTGTATCGGCTGGAAGAAGAGCGATGTGGGACGCATGAACTATAGGGATGTAAGTACAAAATAATGGGACAGATGGACTATAGGTATGTAAGTACAAAATAATGGGACACGAGGGCTATAGGGATGTACGTACAAAAGAATGGGACACATGGACTATAGGTGTGTAAGTACAAAAGGATGGGACATGTGGGCAATATGGATGTAAGTACAAAAGAATGGGACACAGGGACTGTAGAGATGTAAGTACAAACAAATGAGACACATTGACAATAGGGATGTAAATACAAAATAATAGGACTCATGGACTATAGAGATGTAAGTACAAAAGAATGGGACACATGGATTACAGGTATGTAAGTACAAAATAATGGGACGCATGGATTATAGGGATGTAAGTACAAAAGAATGGGACACATGGATTACAGGTGTGTAAGTACAAAGAATGCGACACATGGATTACAGGTATGTGAGTACAAAGAATGGGACACATGGACTACAGGTATGTAAAAAACAAAATAATAGGACTCATGGACTATAGTGATGTAAGTACAAAAGAATGGGACACATGGACTACAGGTATGTAAGTACAAAATAATGGGACGCATGGATTATAGGGATGTAAGTACAAAAGAATGCGACACATGGACTATAGGGATGTAAGTACAAAAGTATGGGACACATGGACTATAGGTATGTAAGTACAAAAGAATGGGACACATGGACTATAGGCATGTAAGTACAAAAGAATGGGACACATGGATTACAGGCATGTGAGTACAAAGAATGGGACACATGGACTATAGTGATGTAAGTACAAAAGAATGGGACACATGGACTATAGGTATGTAAGTACAAAGAATGGGACACATGGACTATAGGCATGTAAGTACAAAAGAATTGGGACACATGGACTACAGGTATGTAAATACAAAATAATAGGACTCATGTACTATAGAGATGTAAGTACAAAAGAATGGGACACATGGATTACAGGTATGTGAGTACAAAGAATGGGACACATGGATTACAGGTATGTGAGTACAAAGAATGGGACACATGGACTATAGTGATGTAAGTACAAAGAATGGGACACATGGATTACAGGTATGTGAGTACAAAGAATGGGACACATGGATTACAGGTATGTGAGTACAAAGAATGGGACACATGGACTACAGGTATGTAAATACAAAATAATAGGACTCATGGACTATAGAGATATAAGTACAAAAGAATGGGACACATGAACTACAGGTATGTAAGTACAAAATAATGGGACGCATGGATTATAGGGATGTAACTACAAAATAATGGGACACATGGTTGATAGGGATGTAAGTGCAAAAGAATGGGACACATGAACTATATTGATGTAAGTACAAAAGAATGGGACAAATGGACTACAGGTATGCAGGTGCAAAAGAATGGGACACATGCACTATAAGGATGTATAGTACAAAGAATAGGACTCATGGACTACAGGTATGCAAGTCCAGAAGAATGGGATTCATGGGCGATAGGTATGTAAGTACAAAAGAATTGGGACACATGGACTACAGGTATGTAAATACAAAATAATAGGACTTAGGGACTATAGAGATGTAAATGCAAAAGAATGGGACACATGGACTACAGGTATTTAGGTACAAAAGATTGGGATACATGGACTATAGTGATGTAAGTACAAAAGAATGGGACACATGGAGTATAGGTATGCAAGTCCAGAAGAATGGGACTCATGGGCTATAGGGATGCAAGTACAAAGAATGGGACACATGGACTACAGGTATGCAAGTCCAGAAGAATGGGATTCATGGGCGATAGGTATGTAAGTACAAAAGAATGGGACTCATGGACTATAGGGATGTAAGTACACAAGAATGGGACACATGGACTATGGAGATGTAAGTACAAAATAATGGGACACATGGACTATAGGCATGTAAGTACAAAATAATAGGACAGATGGACTACAGGTATGCAGGTGCAAAGGATGGGACACATGCACTATAAGGATGTAAGTACAAAGAATGGGACACATGGACTACAGGTATGCAAGTCCGGAAGAATGGGATTCATGGGCTTTAGGTATTTAAGTAGAAAAGAATGGGATACATGGACTATAGGGGTCTCAACCGCATAGTTTCTTGCTGTGTAATCTACCACAGATAGGTTGAAACTTGTAATCACTGGCCTGAAAGTGAGAATTGTATGAAACTTAACTATTTAATGGTGCTGGGGAGCATTAATGGTGAATTCCAGAATGATGTTCCTTGCGGATCTTGTTTTATTCGGTTTGCTTTCTTAAATATCATGTTTCGATCATCATTCTTTTATAGTTTTAAATCATTTCTATCTGACAAGTGTCAGTCTTTCAAGCCTATCAAAAATAATATTGATATTCCACATATCTTATAATCATGGTAAAGCAACACGAGGTCAGTCGCTGACCCGTCCGTGCCCTTAGCTGAGAAAAACTGGTATCGACATAGCATTTTCATGATATCACTGGTGTAATTTAATGTGACGGACTCGAATCCTACATTGCATAATTTTCGTGCAGAGAAATAAGCATTATATACATGTGATGATAATTTGACAGAGCGGATTGATTGACCCAAACGCTTTGTAGGAACAATTTCATTACTCGATCAAGGAATTTGTTTAAAATTACTAATTGCTTTAATTTTCCTTTAAAACATTTTACAAGCGATGAAAAATGGTTGCTTTAACCATTCTCTTTAACTGCTTGCTGCTGATGTCTTATAGTCTTATATCAGCAAAGGAATTTGAAAAAGCCTCCATATATATATATATATATATATATATATATATATATATATATATATATATATATACACACACACACACACACACACACACATATCTGTGTGTTATTAGCTGTCAGATAACAGTTCAAGTAGACTATATGATATCATTCATATTTGACATGTCAGTCATACAATCATACTCTGTTACACATGATACCGTCCAGGTCTTTCTTTTCTAAGGAATGAGGTCAACGTAACTTTTAATAGTATATATTTTGAACGAATCAAGAGGCTGTCATTACCGAAATATCGTGAGACATTTGGTTGCTTCCTTTTACCAAGTAGAATCAGACACAGTTTAAAAATAACACACGTGAAGTTAGTTGTTATTCATTACCGTCTAACATAACATATGACATTGTTATCCAAACTATAACGGATATTCTTTGGGACCAAACTTTCTCAAGGAACAAAATACCTTTCGTTGTTCTAATATAACCTTACTTTTAATGTCAGTTATAAATTAGTATTCGCTAAGGTTTCACCATACAGCCATGGTGTGATGGTAGAGCAATACATAATTAAGGTGATATTGTAATATGAAGACGGGTATTATATTCTTATAAATAAATTACTTTGAATCTAGATAGTGAAACTTTTACTTTTTAGTATGGTTAGCTAGTATAAAGTATTAAAATTAGATATGGTTTGAAGAACTGAAGGTTAAGATATATTTTATTATCTATATAATAGGTACTTTTACATTCTTCTAATGTTCTAAGTTTAATATTATGGACACGAGTCCAATATCACATTTTAATTTCACAACTTGAAATATTCATGATAATCATCGAATTCGTAAAAAAGAACACCGTTTATTCTACAGTACCAGGTGTTTCTGCTATAAATAAGCACTATTGCATAATCTAAACGGCTTATGGAAAAGTAGCTGGATTTTTGTACGGTATAATATTATTATGAAGTAGACAGCAGTAACCCTTTAAACTCCACAATTTTCATACCTGTTATAGGGTGAAGAATGGCTACATGTGTGGGGAGATGAACAATGTAAACACAAAAGAATGGTATGTAAGGGTTATAGGGATTTCTTCCCATCGTTTGTCATATGCAGTCTACCACTATTTGTGGTAAGAGCTTCATTGAAAGTTAGATATATATGAAGCGTAAATATTGTAATGGTTTTGGCTTGGATTAAGGTTGGACACCAGAATCGTGTTTACTGTCTATAGCCAATCTGTTTCTTTTTATCTTTTTTATTGAAAATCATTTTTCAACGTCTCTTCTTGTTCTCATTAATCTTTAATATTAAACCATTACTGTCTAACATGTGCTAGTGTTATCAGCTTACAAAAATAATATTATTACTCCATATTTATTTGAATCACCGTTAAATAACCTGAGGTCAGTTGTTGACCCGACGGTGCACCTTTGCTGGGACAAATCGGTATAGACATAGCATTTTCGTCATAGCACTGGTGTAATTTAATGTGATGTACGAGGAAGCCATATTGTGTTACTTGCACTCGGAGAAATAAGTACTAATACATGAGATGATTATTGGAGATAGTAGCGTAATTAACCTATGCACATTTGGGTGAACAAAGTTTAATGACTCGGTCAGGGAAAGTTTATTTCCTAATGAATAATTACCATTTTACGTCATTATGTGATAAAAATCACCGATACTGAAATATCGTGAGGCATTCGATTTTTTCGATTTGACTCAATGAAAGAGGCATACTTGGAAAACAGTGAAATACTATTGATAACAAACCCCGATATGTTCCAAGTAAAACGCCAGCTACTAAGTCATTTCTGAAGTTACTAATATCATATTCCACTGGAAAATGCGTTTAACCAAATTCAGGTATGCATTAGTCATTATGGCTCGATTTTAGTACTCACGTATGCGTTAGTTCTTAAGGCTCGATTTAGTACTCACACACATGTGTGAGTTGTAAGTTTGCATTCGTTTCGGTCTGGTATAAGATATCACATTGATATCCATATTTAACAGCAATTCTCTGTGACCTAACTTTCTCAAGGTCTAAAATTTATTCTGTTGTGCTTCTATTGCCTTTATTGTAATGTCAATTGTAACTAAATATCCCCCTATGTATCACCATACATCCGCATTGTAATTGTAGACCATTACATATTTAACATGACCATACATCCGCACTGTAATTGTAGAACATTACATATTTAACGTACTAATGTAATACAACGACTAGTATTACACTGCAACAATAAATTACACAACGTCCTAATTGTTATGAGAGGAAGGACTGATTCATAATAATTGGAAAATTATGAAATCATATAAAATTTAAATTATGAAACGTTTACTGTGTAATATGGGCAGCTGAAGGTACCGTACGTACATCTCGCCTTCATCTAATTAAAGAGGAATGGGAAAGGATTATAGTCGGAGGAATTGACGACTCCTACACCCATCCCGTAACATTTACGCTTCTACTGTCCTT
The DNA here is from genome assembly GCA_016617855.1 of Megalonaias nervosa. Lineage (NCBI taxonomy): Eukaryota > Metazoa > Mollusca > Bivalvia > Unionida > Unionidae > Megalonaias > Megalonaias nervosa. The sequence goes on along the minus strand of JAECUM010005104.1, from coordinate 3,483 downwards.
AGCGGTAATCAAGTAGGTCATCAACAATATTTCCTATATATCCGCGCACAATTTTACAATATAACTGATACTGCTTGGTCGCTTACGGATCGCAATAAATTTAATTGAAGTGAATAAATTACCAAACTGCTGCACGTGACAAAAGTTGTTATTGGTACATTTGTTATAATCTGTTATAGGTATGTACAGTTTGTATACCTGTAACTTAAACTATATTTTAGCATCTAAGTACTTGATACCTTCACATTGTTGAAAGGTTGAACGTAAAGTGCTATCGACACGAATCCAATATCATTTTAATTACAAAGTATACAATACTCCTCATGATCATTGAATTCCTAAATAAAAATGTCGCCATGTTTTCCACAATAGCAGTGGTTATTCATTAAAGTAGCACTGTTTGTGTAGTGCCAGATTACCAAAAAGCAGAGTAGGCACCGGCCTAGGGTTCCCGCGACAACGGATCAATAATATTGAATTGATTTGATCTTGACGTATTAGGAGATAATTTGCGAGGGGGCCCCGAGATTTCGACTGCCTAAGGGCCTCAACAGGGTTTAATCCGGCACTGTGTGTGTGTGTGTGTGTGTGTAACCTAAACTTATATGTAGTCGGCATTTACAAGAAGAGTTGTATTGTTGATGCTATCAGATTTTATAATCAAGTAAATAAATGTAACCATTTAAACTCCACAGTTTTCATACCTGATATTGGGTGAGGGTTGGCTAAATGTGTGGGGAGAAGAACAATGCAAGCACAAAGAATGGTATGTATGGGTTACAGGGATTTCTTCCCATCGTTTGTCATATGCAGTCTACCACTATGGTTGGTAAGAGTTTCATTGAAAGTGATATATATATATATATATATATATATATATATATATATATATATATGAAACGTAAATATTTAACGGTTCTGTCGTGGATTAAGGTTGGAGTGCTGGATGGTGTGTTCACTGTCGATAGACCTTCTGCCTCTTTCTTTATTCAATATCCATTTTCGATGCTTCTTCCAGTTCTCATTACTTTTTAATATTAAACCGTTTATGTCTGAGACGTGCTATTATTTTAAGCTTGCGAAAACATAATATCTTTATTTCATATTTCTTTGAATCACGATATTTATAGTGGCCGCCATGTATAGCCTATCTTGTGCTGAAAAATGGCGTTGTTGTGGTTGTAATAGGGTTTAACGCCATTTTTCAGCACAAGATAGGCTATACATGGCGGCCACTATAAATGGTGGAGGAAGAAGCCAGGAAAACCCCAGAAAGAACCACCGAAAGCTACTGACAAACTTTATCACGTACCCACATTGGCCGAGCCCGAGACTCGAACCCACGCAGAGGTGAGATGGCAGTGATCCGTAACGGTGAGCGCTTTAGACCACTCGGCCACTCTGGGCCTGTTCTATATATACTGTAAACACCATTTAGTAGTTAGCCGTAATCATTTAAACAGCATAATCATGTGAATCCTAACCTTAACTATGAAAGGAATTAGGCCTATTTAGCTTCCTCCATAATTTTCTACTTTTGATCGACCCTCTTATTTGCGATTACTGAAATATCTCGGAAATAAAATGCAGTGACATTTATTGTGAAGGATGTATACAATATATCTATACTGACTGATGATAAACGTTTATGCCGACATTTCATGTTTTACTATCAAAAATATATTATCGTCTGTAACCAACTTCATCTGGAATCACACGCAATGCCATTTCCTCTCATTGTAAGCAAAAAGGATACCGACATGAACATATCAGTTTGGAATTGCTTCCGGTAACTGCCATTTTAAGTGTCAAAATACACCAAATAGGAAGACGAGTCAATAAGCATTAATGTAGTACAGTATAACATTTGTGGAAGATCATCCGGCAGTCAGATGACCTGAAGTGAGGGCGTGGAAGAACGTTTAACGTGTGTGGAACATCTTATGGTATTAATAAACGCCTGGGCTTGACATGTTTCATTAGACCTCCTAACATCTTTTTTTTTTATATCGACGATAGGGTAGTTTTTGTTTTCTTCCTACATTCCTACGGGATGAAGTTAAACTCTTCACACAACTATGAACTTCTTCTAGACGTGCGTATTATTGGAGCTAAGCCTCATAATATTCAAGTCGTCCCAGTCCAGATTGAAATATTGGCATGAAATCATCATGCGAAACAGCTGCAAGCATGTAAATAATATCCATGCTATATTTTTTGTGATTTGGATTTTTAACTTAGCTTTCACCTTTTTTCAGTCATATCGCTACGATGTTTGCAGTGTGGCAGTTTATAGTGATATTTAGCACTCGAGCATCACGCCGCAGCAATGTAGCATATGTCTCACCCAGTCACGTTATCCCCGACACCAGGCAGACCACACTAACCGCTTAATGCTGAACTCTGAGCGAGGCAACTGTTAGTATCATTTTTTAAAAACCAGTCCTTGCTATGACTCGGCCATCATTTGAACCCGTGACCTCCGGCATCCGAGGCGGACGCTATAACCACCAGGCCACCCGAGCGGTCAACAAAAGAAACAAGTGCAAGGAAACAATAAATATTTAATGATCAGTTGCATCATAAATTGCATGCTTTCTCAAATCAACACTCATCGACTAAGCAACTTAGTACACTGCATTAGTCATGAAAGTAAAAGAATAGTTAGTATAGACATTTTGAATATTTTACTGTAAGAATGGAACTCAAATCGAAATTAAAGTTGTTTTTCTACTTTACTGTAAGAATAGGTCTCAGATTCTAATTTTTGTTTTTCTACTTGTTCATATTTCAAACAAGCAGTGTCGTTTATCATACACACGATAGGTTTACAATTGATACGTGAACATATGAACATGTAGTTAATGGTCGGAACAATAAAATACACACCACTCCCGGCCAGGGCGGACAAAAGGGGGGGGGGGGGCAACCGGAGATATATCTCCGGGGCCCGGGCCGAACAACACTTTTTAATTTTATAAAAGAAAAATTTTGTTTGAACAAGAACTAGGAGAGGCCCGGGTGCTTCTTACCCCAGGGCCCGTGATCGCTCTCTACGGCCCTGCCCACGGCCTCCCTATCCTTCCACGGGACAAGTGATAGGTTGGTATGTACTTTCTCCGCTACCCAAAATTGAATATGTATGCCCATGTAAAGTATGGGAAAACATTGCCATGTTATTCATTGTTGATAAAATAACACCTAAGCAGGTATTTATAGATTCATAAATATATTTAAGAGAAAAATATCCTGGATTATTCTAAGTAAATGCGCTCAAAAATGCACGTTTATGGGTGAGTTTGTTTTCACAATGTCATAAGTAATGAGTTTTTGTCGGATTTTAAAACAGGCAACCTGCTAGGCTGACTTATGGAGGTGATAAATCGTTTATGATTCCTCAAAATGTATCATACTCGATGAATTCATCAGTTTCTTTCACTTTATCGCTGTGGTGACGTTTTTTTTTTTTTTTTTTTTTTTTTT